>ML179919.1:25611-40521 GCA_004369135.1 Dendrothele bispora CBS 962.96 | reverse complement strand
GGACTCGGAAAGCATTTCCGTCAAGAACAGGAAGTAAGAATAACTCCGTAGTTATCACTCTTGCGACAAGCCGCATTAATTTTGCTGTTCATTGATAGGATCTCAGTACTTTATCTAGTTTCGTGTATGGGCTTGAGAGTTTACACATATCCTTCAGGTTTTTCTGTACCTGGTCGCATTGATATTGCTTTCAATTTGACACTGCGGTAGGCTGTGTCATTGTCTAGGGTACTTACTTCATGTGATTTGATTGTGTCTAATGGCATTAAGTGGGCTTCGGGTTTTCTGGTGTTCTGGGAGTCGGGGACGCCCCGCTTGCGGGGGTTAGGATGGATAAGCGAACTCGGGTGACAGAAAGAAGCCGATGCCTGATTGGTAATAAAGGTCTTGACAAACAAGACCACATTGGTGAACGACCGAAGACATGGCTTGGGATGCAGAAATCGCGTTTGATTATACGAGTCATTTATGATCCGGTTAGTTTTTTTGAGTTTGAATGGTTTTCACTGGTGTTAATCTGGACTTTCGTAGCTCGTTTAAAGGACGAGGAAGAGGATGAAGACGAGGGTAAAGACGGT
This sequence comes from Dendrothele bispora CBS 962.96, assembly GCA_004369135.1. NCBI lineage: Eukaryota > Fungi > Basidiomycota > Agaricomycetes > Agaricales > Dendrothele > Dendrothele bispora. The sequence continues at coordinate 39,943 of ML179919.1, read as the reverse complement.
GAGGAAGAGGTCGAGGCAGAGAGCGAGGATGAGAAGTTTGAGGATGCGATGGAGAAACTTACTATCGCTGAGGTCACTGCGTAATTAGAGGTTGAGGGGTTTTGCGCAACAGTCTTTTACTTCAGGCGCGTGCCAGTCTTCATCGTTTCTCAGTCTCACCGAGTTAATCTGGCTTTCTGATACTTAGATGTAGTTTTTCTTTTCACCGTAACAGGATCATGTATTTCAGTACTTCCCTCTTATCCTATACACATTACACAACATCGATCCTTATACGGAACTCGACAAGTCAGGATAACCTCAATCAATCACTCTAAGTTATTCAGTCACTTCGAAGGAGGTTGGGTAATCCCTCCAACTTCAAAATCACCTCTTCCACCAATCCCTCCAAACTCTCTACCATTCCTATCCCATACTTTTGACAAACAACCTACACGTTTCCTCTATTTCAAAACCCCTCAGGACAGCACACCACTGCAATTTTCCCCTTCGCCACAGCCAACCCCAACTCGAGCAAGTCAATAGACACCTCCTTCTCTGGATGCATATACATCGCTATCACGTCTGCTCTTTCTTGATCGTCCAGTTGCCATTCGAATTGTTCTTGGAATGCCAGTGGGTCGCTCGAGATGTCATGGACCCGGCTAAGAAGATAGAGAAACTGGACATGATGGGTTTCGAGGTGGTTGGCAGTCTTTAATCGCCGTGGTGGTGGTGGTGGCGGTAGACATATGCTGCTTTTTAGGTACAGTCTAGAGACTTGGGCAGGTCGAAACCTGAGAGGTTGAGAGTGGATCAAGAAGTTGATTGATTGGCGCATCTGGCGGAAGTGTGTGTATTTATATGCGTATGTGTGTAGTTTGGCGTTGGGAATGTTATGTTGATTTCTGGATCGTGACGTTTTCGGCGCTTCGACGAGCGTTTATGATGACTTTTTCAATCTTTCCTTGTAAGTATGTAAGTAAGTAAGTATGACAATGACCATTCTTGAGATCTCCGGGCCGTAGTCGAAACTATGGGATTCATTGTACCGTAATTTGACGAGTTCGATGAAGCGGAAATCCTGAAGATGAAACATTCATTGTGTTTGGTTTAGGTGTTGTATCTCAAGTTCGTCTGGTAAGTAGATGCATTCTTTAGCTCGTCGTATCTAGTGTTCGGGGCTGTCATCCTATCATTCGTGCAATTTACTCGTGTATCAAGTGAGATGTGAAGTGATTAAAAGTAGACTAATCTATGTAGTACATCAAGTCTGACCATATTCAAGGCATGCCAGTCTGTGGCCCAGGTCATTGGAATATCAAAAAGTAGCAAATATATATCCAAACAGTGATTAACAGGGACCATGATAACAATGATAATCTGTAGCTGAATGGTCCAGTACCAGACTTCTGTACTTCAATGCGCGAGTATGATATTTCATCCATATGAATATCCTGAGAGCTCGGAGCTGGTGATTCTCCTAATCTCTTGACAACCTCCTGGACCAATTCGTCCTTACACCCGACCAGGGGTATACCGTACCTCTTGCAGACGATTTGCACATTTCCCCTTCTATAAAATCCCTCTGGACAACAAACCACCATCTTCCCGCTCTTCGCTAGCAATCCGAGCTCTAGCAAGCTAATCGGTGCCTTGGTATCTGGATGCAGATACATCGCGATTACGTCGGCTCTGTCCTGACAATCCAATTCCCACTCGACTTGTTCTCTGAATTGTGGGTTCGAGATGTCCTGTTTCCAGGAGTCATCCCATTCTTCTCGAAGGGGGTTCAGGACAGTGAGATGACAGGGTAAATCGAGGTCCGACAGGGTGGAGGTGAGCTTGGCTTGCCAATCCTCGGCTTTACCCTGAGCAGTAGATCCAGCAAGGAAGATTGATTTATGTATAATAGGTTTTTGTGGGGGTTTGTAGACGGTGACGGTAGCATTGGTAGTGATGTTTCGCATAAGTGGAATCTCGAGGGGAGAAGGAGACAGGGGATAATATTGGACTATGGTACATTATGATTCTTCCACATGGTTAAGTAACCGCACGGTCTCAGTCTTAACAGCAACGGACGTTATGACTGGCACGGCAGCTGCTCCCAAACGCGTGACGCGTTGACGGTGTCTTTGCAGCAGCAGTCCTGACAGCTGCGTCCAACGTACCGGAGTGTTGACGGTGTCTTTGCAGCAGCTGTCCTGACAGCTGCGTTCAACTTTCGGTCCCGTACGTTGGATTCATCTTAGTATTGTTTACAGCAACCAATGTTTAGCGTAGTTATATATACATAGGGCCCAACAACTGTCAAGAAAAAGTGTTTCGTCTGTCAGATACAATAATGAGCAAAAAGATTACTATACACACCAGAAGGAAGCTCAATGGGACTGGCTACCCAAACCTTCAAGAGCTATAGATGATGCTAGCAGCGTTCCAAGAAAAAAAGGACCCGGCGTTTTGAGTTGTATGACATGACGCTCATGCGTCAGCAGCGTTCCAAGAAAAAGAAGACCCCTCGTGTTGAGTTGCATGGGGTGTGTTGAGTTTAAGCCATCGAAAACTACAGAAGTAAGTCCGAGATAAGAAGGGATTAGGAAACGTCGATAAGAAAACGGCAACGGACACGAAGCGCAGAAAACGGCAACGGATGCCAAACGTGAAAAAGGCAACGGATACGAACGAAACGCGAAAACGCGTCCGGACGCGAAACGCGAAAACGCGTCCGGACGCAAAACGCGAAAACGCGTCCGGACGCAAAACGCGAAAACGCCAACGGATGCGCAACGCGAAAACGACAACGGACGCGAAACGCCGACGCATGCGAAACGTGACGATACCGATCGCGGACGGACTGAAAACGCGAAATCGCGTCCGGACGCGAAACGCGGAAACACCAACGGACGCGCAACGTGACGATACCGATGGACGACAAATATGCAAAAAATAAACGTACCTTTATATACAATTCTTCCAGTGATATGGTCTAAACTCCCTCAGAACTGCTTTGCCTAATGCAAGCTAAAGACAGAGGTTAGATTGCATGAGTTAAGTCAAAGAATACTCAAAAATACTCACCATTTTTCAACCTATCACCCACTTCCTTCAATACCAACAAGAACATAACCAGAATAGTGAGAAGCCCCAGGAGGAAGATCATGAAGACCTTGGCATTGACCATGTTGAGAATGTCACCAGTTGTTGCAAAGCCAGCCAGTAGAAGCATCCCCAGAGCCATTAGTAGGAAAAGAAGCTGTTGCATGAGGGGTGTGGAGTGTTAGAGCTTTTGAGAGAGAGATGCAGTATGTGTGAGGGATGATGGGGGTCAGGAAGAAAGAAGGAAGTGCGGGAAAAACTCCCAAATGTGTAATGCTGTAATCATTACCTCAACACGACACATGCCCCAGACCCTACCCACCGACGACATCATACACACACACATTACCATTACCTACACCCAGGTTCATCCTCCCATTGTTGTCAATACCTCCCAGCCCACACCTTTTCCCAGTTTTCAATTTTTGTATCATATGTCATTACTCTGATTTAAATGTCAGTACTCTGATTTAAAAATATTTATCTCCAAAAAAAAAGCAGAAAGCCCACCAAAACAAAAAACTCCGTAGATATCAAAGCACATTTTTTCGACCGGGCGCCATTTCCTAAATGGGACCAATTACAAAACACCCGCCCTGTAAGATGACGTCATCACCAGAGGTCAGTAAACGTACGGCGGCCCGGTGGAACGATATATATGGCATGTGGCTGTGTCGCGCGCCAGAAACGTTCCGATAGTAACTTGTTAGCCAGAGAGCCCAAAGAATCGATTCCAACTCGATTATAACTTGTAACAAGTTACAGAGAATCAATAACTTATAATCAAGTTAGAATAGATCCTCCGTTACAAGTTAGAATCCAGTTAAAATAGATTCTCTGTAACTTGTAACGGAGAATCGATTCTCTGTAACTTCTACTTGTAACAGAGAATCGAATTATACTTGTAACATCAATTCTCTGTAACTTGTACTTGTAACAGAGAACGATTCTCTGTTACTAGAATCGATTCTCTGTTACTTTCTCTGTTACTTCTAGTAACAGAGTAATCGATTTCTCTGTTACTTCATCTGTTACTACAAGTAACAGAAAGTAACAGAGAATCGATTTCTCTGTTACTAGAATCGATTCTTTGTTACTTCTAGTAACAGAGTAACGGAGAATCGATTTCTCTGTTACTAGAGTCGATTCTTTGTTACTTCTAGTAACAGAGTAACAGAGAATCGATTTCTCTGTTACTAGAATCGATTCTTTGTGAACTTAGCTGTAATATATGTAAGTGTAAGTAAACCCTGAGCAAAATGTGAACTTAGATGTATTCTCCATAAGTGCGTAAGTAAATCAATTATCTAACCTCCTAAACGCCTCCAGCCCCCAGCAGCATTAGGTCCTCACACAGACTGTACAGGAACCGACGCGGGAGCCAGGGCTCAGTCTGTATTTGGGCTCTTCTTAGAATTATGACCTACCGTACCGATCGGATTGGCCGGCGTACGGATCCATACGCTGGCCAGCATACGGATCCGTACCATGCAATTACTTAACACACACCAATTTTTACAAGCGACTCGGTAGTAACCGATTGCTTCTTGCTCAGGTCTCGCACGTGAGGCGTGAAGCGTTCAAAGTCTATAATTAATATCGATACAAAGAATATCAGAGAGCGCAAGCCGCCAGGGCAGCAAAAAGGAAAAGAGGCGCTTGAGAAAACTCACCTGCTTTACAATACCTCACAAGGGCACAGACATCGAGAGCATTTGAACGACCGCCTCGTTTGCCAAAACCAGATATAGCAAATCCCATGAGTTCACCTGTCAGGTCAGATGCACCCAACAAATAATCAGATATCGTCAATGAGAAATACTGAATGATAGAGAATCAGCCCAGCCATAGATAGGTTGAGAATTAATCTTTCGCAAACTATTGGCCGCTGAGACTTACCAGGTTTCCATCGGCATCGCAAAGACTCGGAGTATCTCGGACTTGTTGAAAAGTAGAGTGTGGTGTTTTTAGTAAGGGGTCCGGTTCACAATAGGTAGTGTAAAGATAATCCTGGATAGTAGCAGTCCGTGTAATTTCCTCTTTAAGTCGTCTGTAGCTTTATGCTGTAGCGATAATTACCGATATCTCGAGGATACTCTCATTGTTGAATAAACCAGAATTTACGCATCTCTAAGTTAGAAGGTGTCAGACCAAGGTGGTGTGATCTCTCAGCCCGCAAAGACTCACAATAAGACGACCCCGTCAAAGCGTAGACAAAACTCCAAGCTGATTATCATCGAACCGTTTCTGGTCTTCAGGCCAACTGTCCGCGTGCGTTTTCCTAAAACTGGCCGCACGGCACCATTTTCGACTGCGGTGGAAATAGGAATCTAAAAAAAAAGAAAGGAATCAACAAACGAATGGGATTGGGGGGAAAGTCAGGGCCAAACGAACGGAATCTGAGACGTATTCTGCCAGAACGATGGCCAACAGCTCTGGCATCCATTTCTCGACGGTGTAAGGGAACGACTGAATGAGCGTGGTTATTCCGAGAATAGCTGCATGCCGTCGACGAATGCATTTGTTGTAGGTGAGTTCCTTTCGATCGGGGATTGAGGTACTCTTGACGAGGCGGACGAATCGATTCTAAAAAATGGATTGGGTTAGCACAAGAACGAGAGAATAAAGCATTATAACGCACCTTTCCCGAAATCGGGAACCGCTAGAAAACAACAGGAGGAAACTCACGATTCTTCCAACCCGAGCAGAAACTGATACTTGATATAAAAGTCAGCTAGGAGAACGAAAATATTGCCGTCACTGCCTATGACGGTGATAGAGACTGGATGTCAATGGCGGATTATTGTGACTCGTTGAGACCAGTCGACAACGCAGAACAAAAAGAGATCTCGTGAAAAGGCTGCAACGGCCAAAAATTGCAGTGAAAGCAACCTTGGATTTGAGCAAAGAGACAGTAGCAGACACGAAAGTACTCGACAACAAGATAACAGAAAGAAATAGCAAAGCATGGACTAGTAAACGCGTCAGACATAACAGAGACCGAGAGACGTGACACGTACCACTGGATAGCACAATTCTCTCCTTTCTCTACCCCTCAGGCTCCTTCAATGCCGTCTCTTCCAACGTCGTTTCCACCCTCATCACCAACCCGACCATCATACCCGCCGATGTGAGCACCCAACCGACTGACCTGCTCGAATGCCGCTGAATGCAGGTCAGTCAGTCAACGTTGTTAAGTGAATGGAAACGCATACCCTCCGTGATATCGACTGCCATGATAGCTACTTGAGATACGTTCCGCAAGAAAGTTGTGAGATTGACGAGGCGGAGAAGACCCTCGTTCATATCAATGACTACATCTCTAATACGTCCTACTCGATCCAGAAATCCGAGCGTAGTTTGGAGTGCGTCGCAAATACGATTGACAGGGTTTGTGACATGAAGGAGGATCGCGTCGATTTTGATAAAGGCTTGTCGTACACGAGCGAAAGATGTCATTTTTTTCTGGCGAGGTAAGTGAAGAGTCCATATATAAAGAGAGACACATACTTTGAAAGGCGGACGTGCGACAGTAGAAAAGAGAAGAGGTGAGAAGATAGATGCAGAGCAGAGGTGGTGGTAACGGTGGTGCAGGTAGTGCGAGAAGAAAGGTCTACTTAAGCGAGCGTGACAACACTGCTTCGAGTGAGCAAAAATTCTCGCGATGGCAAGTACCTATCGAACAATCATTCTACTACTCCTGCAGGGAAATAAAAGTAAGAGAGAAGACTAGACGGTGAAATAAAATGAAGACGCCGAAGAAAAAAATCCACTTCCAAAAAGACCAGAGGAATCGCAACAGGTATAGGTAATATTAGATCAATCCGGTCACTTGCCTAATGTTCTCTGCCGGACAGCCCATTGCAGACCGTCATACTTTGACTTAGATAGTTTATTCGAAGCAAAAATAGACGAAGCAGAAATAGGAAGGAGGACCTTCGGACCTAAGTTTTTCGAATGGCAAGTTCCATTAAAAAACGCTCACTCATCGTTAGATATATTGACAACGAAAGTGTTTCAATGCGGTCTTTTCACTCACCGATAATAAACCTCTGGTAGACCTGTGGTATCTAAGTCAAGAAGGTCTGTTTTTATATAAGTTCTAGAGGGCAGAAAATCAGAAATCCCTATAAAAATATTCAGAAGAAAAACAATCACACCGGTAGAGTGGACAGATAGCTCTATAGTAAGACTCAGCAACAGCTGACGCAGCTCCTGCTGTAAAGACCGTAAGTTCACCAAAATGACCATAGTGAGTTTCAGCAGCAACTCACCCAGCAGTTGCTGTAGAGACTATAGTTTCAGTATAATGACCATAGTGGGACTCTGCAGCAGCTGACGCCGCCCCTGCTGTAAAGACTTTAGGTTGAACGAAATGACCATAGTGAGTCTCAGCAGCAACTCACCCAGCAGTTGCTGTAGAGACTATAGTTTCGGTATAATGACCATAGTGGGACTCTGCAACAGCTGATGCAGCCCCTGCTGTAAAGACTGTAAGTTAAACAAAATGACCATAGTAGACTCAGCAGCAGCCAACCCAGCAGTTGCTGGGGAGACTTTAGTTTCCGCAAAATGACCATGGTAGGACTCAGCAGCAGCTGACACAACAACCGTTGTAAAGATCCTTGTCAAGAACAACGACCTCAGGCAGAATGACCGTAGCCAGACCAATAAGAAAAGAACAATAACTTGCCTATCTAACTCGATATCTCCCCTGCAAACGCTGTACGACTTCTTAATGCAAACGTCCTCCATTTCTCAGCTTCCACCCTTGCAAACACTCTTGCACCTTCCGAAAGGCCCTGTAAGTTTGCTCGGAGAGCCCACGTTTCACTTCTTTTCTCAAACCAGTTTGTCCTCCATTCCATTTCTCGCCTAACAAGTAGTAGCTCTTCCCGCCAGCGATTCCACCTTGCTTGTGAGCGAAGATAGTTTACTTTGTAAACTTGAAAACATAAATCAGAATCTTGTACCCATCCGGAAGCTGCAGCTGTGCACTCACAGTTCTCCATCTGAGGGTTTTCCTCCAGTTCGCATTCTATGGACACATCTACGTCCTTCCAGAACCACGCCAATTTGGACTTGGTAGTCCTTTCCCCTGTAGTCACTGTAAGATCTTTATCGGTTATATCCTTCCACTTCTTCATCACCTCCTCCCTGCCAAGGAGAAGTTCCAACGCTTTCACCTGTCTCCTGTAGCTTTCCGTAATATCTCTGATCCTCTCCATCTGTTTCTTCAGTCCCTGGTACATCCTTCCTGTGTCCCTCTGATTGTCACTTCCCCTCAGCTCTTTATATCTCATAACCCTTTGACCCAACTGCAGACGGAGCTTCGTTAAGGTATCTCGGATGATCCCCTCACGCAATTCAGCCTCTTTTATACTCAACTCCTGCCACCCTATCCTCTCCCACTCTCCAGCAGACAAGTTAGAAGGAAGGCATACAACCAGGGTTTCTGGGTCAACAATCCCATCGTCATTATCCTCCTTGTACAAAGACCAATCGATATCCTCCTTTTTTGCCGTCCTCCCGTGCATGATCAACAAGCTCAAACCCCCACCTGTTTGACCTACACATCTAGATGCCTCCTGCTGAAATGTATTATACCGACTGAGCAGCCCGCGGAGCTCTGCGGTAAGTCCATATACCTCCACAAGAGATGGTTTGTTGTTTTTCGCCTTTATCTTCTTTTTCAGAGCAATGCTGTATATCAAGTTATTACGTGCACCTGTTCATAGTGGTAGGGTAGTGACTCACGCACTGAGCTCGAATTCTAAACCTTGGCATAAGAAATGCACGTCAGCCTCCGTTGTCGCCTTCTTTGCCAGATCTCTCAGTACCAAATCCTCCCTCACCGCCTCGAATGTCTTCCCTGTATCTCGCAAGGGTAAGTCTCAAGAACGTCCTACAAGACACATATAGGTAGACCATCCCTTACCTTCTACCCTCGTACTCTCATAGATCTTCAGCTTTGACGGGTCTCTTGTTTCATGCGCAATCCTCCCCTCTTTGTCCCAAGCTCGTTTGTCACCTTCGTTTACTCTACCTCCTATATCCATAAAGGCATTTCTGCATTCCAGTTCATTAAACCTGGCCCTCTGCAACCGAGTCAACAGCATTTCGTCTATTTCAACGTTAGTTCTTGGCAATAATTCAGAAGAATAGGTCGCAAACCTCCACCGACGAGCTTCTTCCAGTTGGAGTCTTGAATCAAATCGTCGAGAAACTCTTGCCGATTTGCATCAGACATTGCTCTAACCGTACTCTTCGACTTGTTCAATGTCGACCACAAGCTCTCCAAGATCTCGCCGTCCTGCCTCCCGCTCCCCAACAGTAAGTCCAATGTATATTCGGCCCAGCAGTTGTCCTTGTGACCACCCAAATGAAATTTCCCGATCAAGTACAGCATCTGTAGTTCTCTGGGCTGCGTCAACCCTCCTTTCTTCAAACGTTCCAACAACTTGACTTTGTATTGACACATCAAGTCGTAAATAGTCACCAAGGACTTAATTTTGACGTTCGTTGGCGTGGAGGGATTGTTGAGTACTGTTTCCACCCACTTTATAACCCCCGAAAAACCAAAATCCAGGATTCTTTGCCTTGCATCAATGTCAATAGGGAGAAAAATACTCCTCGATTACAAACAAAGCACGTACTGTTCTCCATTTTTGATATTCATCGTGGCATTCGGGAAAAAACAACCATGTCGAGCACATGCAAGAGATGCGATTCCCCTCCACATGAGATGATCAACGGAGACATCTGCATGATCCTGATTATGGAAATCATTGCAGGTGGAACGCTATAGGCCATTTGAGCTAAACAGACATTATTAGCCTGAGGTACCACACTTACTGGCTGCACCCAATCTTCTGTCCGCTCCAAAAACTCCATATACTTCTCCCTGCCAACCAGAAACCCTTGGCCATCCCTCAGTCTCACCTCCGACTCGGGGCTACGCTGTTTCAACTGTTCCATTTTGAAATCACCATCCATAGTGACATAAATACGATGAAGCCAGCTTGGATCGTCAGCCTGAGCTTCAAAAAGATTCACACCCGGCTGTGCACAGGAGGTACAAAACAATGCCAGCCCCCCAGGAATATCACATAGTTCCGGCTCATGAAACCCGCCACCTTCTATTGTCCAAACAAGGTCTCTATACCACCGATACACTCTCATGAACTCCACGTAACGGTTCTTGGAAAGGGAAAGTCCGTGATCCTGAGACTCAAACGTCAAAGAAGAAGACTTACATCGACTCTTTCGGGGAAGTTGGGCTCAGTAAGCCTTTTTAATATCCCACAGACCCCTTTCATTGACCCGTGACCCTCCACCAGTTCCAGGTGAACTCGTTCGAATAATCTAGTGGAGAATGCAGTCTGGGGCCGTCGAAAACTTGCCGCAACATACCCCATCTTGAGCAGTTGTCTCCACTGCTCGTGCTTTCCAGTTTGACATCCACACCATTTCACCTTCAGAGAATAGAATCCACCCACATCGCCAAAGATGACGTTACTTTCCACCCTGTTCATCGAGCATTCATCGGTTGCATGACCCATGTTCAGAACAAAGCCAATTGCATCCAGTGTTCCCACCTTGTATGAGCTACCCTCCCAAATCTCGATCCGATGAAAGGGATTATACCGATGCGAAGTCAAACAGCATTCTCGACATAGCATTCTACGACCATGACAATCTCTGCATCTGTAAAGTGAGCATCCGTCTCTCGTCGAACTGCACTCTTCACAATGACTTGTTTCAGGGGCAATGGAATCAATTTTGCACTTCAGCATCTCTTCCCGCATTTCCAGAAACTCTCGATTGTAATCATTTTGCGTCTTAGATATTGCATAAAGCATGTCAGTGCTTGTCACATAACTTCAGCTATCTATCATACCTTAGAGGGATGTATTCTCTCCTCTGACCGTATAGCCTCCTCCAGCTCCTTGACAGACCAAACCAAGTACGCGTCAGCCAACGATTTCCGGTGTACATCTAAAACCCACCTTTTCGAGTTGTGCTTCATGAGAAGCTCTCTCCTCGAAACTCCCACTAGACTGATCATCCTGTTATAAGTTGGCCAAGCGATTGAATCAGAAACGGTGTTGGTCTCTCTATAATGTTATACACTTGCCTGGTGACATTCGCCACCTAGCTGCTCTGAAGGGTACGTCTCATCCCGTCTCGCCCTCTTATTGGATTGACCGGGCGATGGAACCTCCAGAATTCCAATTGCTGTTCTCTTAACTGGTCCCTCAACGTTTTTATTCGAGCGTAGAGGACCTTGTTTCGATGGTGATGGTGACCTCGACGAAACTGTGGCATTCTGCCCCTTACTGAGGGACTGCAACCAGCTGTCCTTGAACGGTTGACTCGAAAGGCGGGTACGTTCTACCTTCCTCGGTGTACTTGGAGACATCGGCGTGTTTGGAGGACTAGACATGACGGTAAACAGAAACGAAATCTGCTCAATCTGTACACATTTCAATAACAATCTTTTAAAATCAATTCTGGAGAAGGCATTGCCTATCTACCTACCGGTGTTACCAGGTATCCACGCTTCTATCATGTGCTTGAGCTATTTCCGTGCCATATGGACAATTCTCACCCGAAATTATACATGGAAACCAATCAAACTCCGGTGAAGAATACACTAGAATACATTGCTTATCTACTTACATTCAGGCCCCAAGTATCCACCCTCCTACCGTGTGCCTGAACTATTTCCGGCCGCATGTAGTAGGCGTAACATATCCGTTCACCTTTTCCCCACAGTGGCACCTCGTGAGTCCATCCCCTCCCTGAGAAAAATAGTGCGGTTCCTGCCTTGTAAGGGAACTCTACGTTGAGTTCCTTGAAGATAATTTTCGGCTTGGCGGCGTCACCCAGAGATATCAAGGCATCCAGGTAATTGGGCCTACCATGAGAGTCCACATGGGGAACGCTTATCCTTCCCGAAATAACGGTCAAAGCGGTGTACACACTGTTCCACATCCGAGCCCATTCATACGTTCTACCGCTATGGGATTCTTTTCGGCAGCAATGGTCAAGAATTTCCATCCCGGCTCGAAAGAGATCTGGATGGATGACAGATAGTGCGAATGAGACTGACATTTGCAGCGGGGCAATACGCTTCAACCAATGTTCGGTAAACGCTCTATCATCTTCTGAGCGCAGACTGCGAGAAGATGCAATCTCATCATTCGTCCACTTGATCGATGCGTTAGTCTTAACCGATGAACGACCTTCTCAGCACCCACCTCCCTACCGGAACCTCTCCAGCCAAATGAGAAGTTGGATACTCCAGGACGGACGGTTGGAGTTTTCCCCGGTTTCTGGAAGTACATCTCATCGCCGCGCCATCCTTTAGGCTTTTTCTGGCCGGCGTTCCCATCTCCCCTCACTGAAGGGTGAGTTCCTGACGTCAATTTGTTGTCAATCGAACCTGTGGCAATAAAACAATTCCTCTACGTAAATGAAATGTTAGCCAAACGCTGTAATTGAACAAGGCAAATTCACCTTAATTTCCTCGTCCAATAAGTGGGGCAAATACCAGATCAAAGCAAACCCTTTCCGATCAATGAGTACCACGTTCTCAGAGAAGACACGCGGTCCTGAATGTTCCGATCGCCATTCCGCAAGAGCCTTTTCACGTCGTTCCAGTGGCCAGGTAAAGTAGCTCTCCGCCTCGATGGGCAGAAACACTGAGAACCGACGCTCCGTTAGCTTGCACTCCAATATCCTTGAACGGCCTACCTGGGTGTTCGATTGCTTTACGCAATGCCATTGCTACCCTCTCTAGATTGACTCCTTCAACAATTCCGAGTGCACGAGTTCTATAAATGTTAGATAGAGGTGGCCCATTCTGGTTTAACTTTAACATACTTACCCGTATTGATGAACCCTTTCCTGTAACTTCGACATTGCATCTATAACATTGTCTTTTGCAAAGACTTGAGTCGCACCGGAATCTTCCTAGGTTGGGGATGAACAACAGTAACGATTACTCGGTTCGAAACAACCCACCGCTGTAATCATCTCTTCTGCCTGCTCAAAATCCCACCGTCGAATGGAGTTTCGCTGCAATATAGTGGAACGACGCGCACCTTTCTCTCAGTCTTTCCTTTGCTGGCAATCTTAAGATACGAACCACTCACGTGCAGAACTGCAAAAACTCAAACACGGTCACGTGACCGAACGGATGGAGCCAGATTCATCGTCACACTATATACGTTTCCAATTACAAAGGCATCACATATAATATATTCTACAAGTCCAAGAGTAACTACGGACACATACACGACTTGAGCGAGGCGCGCATCTCGCTCAAGCCTTGTATGTGTAAAAGAAGGATCGTAAAAAGAAAAAAATCGACTAAACTACATCCGAACCGCCAACCCAAGTCCGTCGTAATCTTTCCTCAAGCAGTCCTAAAGCTTACAGGGTTACCATTATTGCCAAACCAACGGTGAATCAATCACTCACATAGTCACCCAACTACACCACATCCCATCTTGGGCCGACGGTAACATGGAAGCCTGCAAAAGTACGGAGTTGTCATCCGCTCCAAGCAAACCAATCACTCAATTACTCACCTGACCACCAAACTCCTCCACATCCAATCTCGGGCAAATGGCATCCTAAAAAACAAACATAGAGTTACTATCTGTGACCGGTAAATCAACGTAACACCTTATACCCACATAACGACCACTATACCACATATAACCACGCTACTACTTGATTCTTGAGGGCAGGGACCAGACAGGCACACACGCGCTGCAAATATATAATGTCACTAGCTGTCGATCTGACAAAACTCACGTACCAGAGGTGCTACGATCGTCATGACCTGGCAAGGTTAACCGATACGAGTTAGCCACTATCCCTCGGTAAGACGGCACATACCTGCACTGAGGCCCTTGCGGGATCACCCGGAGGTGACAAAGTAAACGTCTGTATTAGAGAAAGGCAAACGACGTCAGATAAGACAGCTATTAGGGGCGATTGAAGCTAGAGACACCGGGGCGTGGGTCTTACCCGCCATGCAAGCAGGACAACGAATAGGAGTGACCAAAGCCACTAGAAGCCCATCCAGGACGTGAGTCATACCCACCATACAAGCAGGACAACGAATGAGAATGACCGAAGGCACAGACACCCATGCGGGCATGAGTCGTACCCACCATGCAAGCAGGACAACGAATAAGAGTGACCGAAGCCACTAGAAGCCCATCCAGGTCGTGAGTCGTAC
>ML179919.1:6351-23935 GCA_004369135.1 Dendrothele bispora CBS 962.96 | reverse complement strand
AACCTTACTCCACAAGGCTCCAAGGTAAGCTCCAAGTAATTCACGGACGGTTTGAAGCGAGATATTTTCTAAGTCGATAGAAGGAAAACATGGCCGAGAATCGGAATCGATGGGTATTTCAAGTGCGGTTGTGGATGCGTTGGATGCTGGAACTGGAAAAAGATGCTCGCTAAGCCTTCATGTAATGTAGATTGAGTAAAATAGAGCCGTACCCGGACAATGCCTTTTACCATACTCGGTCCATGCTTGCTCGAACTGCTGAAAGGCTTCAGGATACTCGTTCTCAAAGTCGGGAATAATGTCCGGATCAGAATGAGCAGAGAAACTACCAAATTTGATACGTGAGTTACGGAAGACTTTGATTGTATAGGAACTATTTCACCTTCCTGACACGAGAACACCCTCCTGTACTAGGTTGTAGCTCAACAAGAGTTCCATTTTACCAAGGTGGCCATACTGGCATAGAGAGTCCATTAGGGCAACAACTCCGGTCAGAAACTCGTTTTGGTTGCTGATAAGGCCAACAGTTAGCTTGTGAAGATTAATGATGAGAATGTCCATATGAAACCCACCGTGTAATGTCCCAACTAGCCTTCGCCTGTTCTTCAAACAAGGCTTTTGCGCTGTCGTTCTGGGCTGCCCACAATTCCTTCGATGCTTTCTTGAATTTCGCTTCCTCGGTTTCTCCTTCGATGATCTTGGCATGAGCTTCGATCCGGTCCCTATTCGATGATCTGAAGACCGCCTCGCCGTCATCGATCCTCCCGTTTCTGATGATCTGAACGAGTCGAACGAAGTTGCGCATAGTCTTGATACATGCTACTTTGTCGTGGACGCGGCCAGAGCCATTGCTGAGACTGGTGGCATTGACGTTAGTGTCGGCGTTGGTAGTACTACCTCCGGCGAGTTTCTTGAGCTTGTGTCGAACTTCTTTGTCCCGTTTGTTGGTAAACCAGTTCTTGATAGACTGTTGAGAAAGGCAATATTAGTACAAGTCATACAGTAGCAGCAACAATACGCACGTCTTTCCACTGAGCCTCGGTCTTCAGATTTGGGTCGAGCTTGTTCTTGAACTCCGCATGATTCAAAATCGGCTCAATAATACTCTTGAGATACGAGTTCTTCAAAGTATTGGTGGAGCATGCAGTGTAGCCAGGGAGAAACTCGTGCTGGAGGACATTAAGCTGTTTCTCGTTGAACACAGGTCCAGGCATGGTGAGTGTAAGATCTTGAGAAAGAGTGAAAGTGGTGGCACGAAAGCTACGTGTTACGCAAACAAACAAAACAAACAAATATCATGACCAAAGAACAATTGAGGGTAATGTGAAATAGGTCAATTTGATAAGTCCAAGCACAAATTATACGAGTAGACGAGTAACGTGAATAGGGGTCAATTAATAAGTCCAAGAAATTGTACAAGCAAATCGAGTACACATGTTATCAGTCTCAGTCCGAGCGATCAAGGCGAAGGGGGGTAACAGCTGCACGACCAAATGTATCAAAAAAGTACTGTAGATAACCGTGTACCACCACAGCTTCAAAGACCTCCAATGTTGTATCATTGTAAAAATCCTTCTCGAGGGCGTCCTTTGCATTCCGACATCGCTCACCAAACTTCGGCCAATCATTCATTACATCTCTCAATGCAAACAGAACTCCCTTTCGACCAACAGGTGCTGCAGAACCAAACCCTTCATGATCATCGGCCCTATCAATATCCACCGTGAGGATGTTGTCCATATCAGCACCAGGGAAGCAGTTACCGAGACGTCGACAATGTCTAAGAGACTCTTCGTTGTCCAAAGACTTTGAAACCAGGACTTTGTCTAACGCAACCAGCTCGCAACGGAAATTAAGATGAGATAGTTCCCATACAATCTCCCGAACAACATCCTCAGGAATCTCGGAAGCATAGTGAAACGAACGGCCTCTCCATGACACAGTTTTTAAGGGGTGCTCCAGGTCCACATCAACACCTGTAGACAGCAGACAGTTGCCAAGTAACTCCCGGACAGAGGCTTTCTGCAAAGCTGTCTTTGAAGATCGTTTGGAGCTTGACGGGGCGCCAGTAGTAGTAGCCGCAAATTCACCATTGAGCAGTTGACGCCACGTAGAATTAGGAATGAGTTGTGGAGATGGTTGACTGATTCGAAAGAGGAGAATATCCCAAAACTGCAGATAGTTCCAACAGTACGTGAGGGTTTTCTCATGCTTGCCGACAGAAACAAAGAGTATCGGATCTGGAAAGGCATATCCACCCTGTACTGGATCAGGAGGATAGTCTCGGTTGACTCGTGAGAGCGCAGAAGCCCAACAGGGCGATGACGGAGGGAATAGGTGGTGTTCAGGGAGTGAAAACTTGTCTCGACCGGTCACTTTTGAAGGTTTGTTTGATTTCTTCGGGTCTATTTGAATTGAATCAGGAACGCTACCAGAAAAAAGATGAGATCTTGGAACTTACATGGCGTTTGACGCTTTCGTTCTGTGGCTGTACGTTGTATTCCACCCACAATAGCTGTGGAGGGCGATGCAATTTGAAGGCGACTATGTCGTGATGATTCAAAGGGAGAATGCGTGTTGAAGACAGTATTCAGATGATCTTGAATCGCGTTGTACTGAGCCAGGGTATTAGGGACTCCACGAAAGACAACCGGCTCGGGAAAAGGTGATTCCGCGCGACATAGTGTATCAACTGATACTAGAGGTACCAATTTGCCAACAGTGACTGCTGGAACATCTTGGACTTGTCGAACGAACCAAAATGGAAGGCCAGCACGAAATAAGGCTTCTGCCTGCTGAAGATCGGAAGTGTATGCACCAATAACTGGTGCAACAGTAGGAGAGGCAATATCGACTCCTTTCATTCTCGGCTTAAAGGTCTGACAATACTCCAGCAATGCATGCAGCTCCAAAAACAGACGTTGTACGGAAGTGACCGCATAACACATCTGTCGATAACTCAAAAGTAGGGAGTTGAGACGATTTTTACGCTCAAGAAGCATTTCGGAATACTGTCGGGCCAAGTCAACCTCAGTTGGATTACTGTGGTGGGCAACGAATTCATTACATCTCGCTCGAAGGTCGCTGACCAAATCACCAAACTCTTTAGCCTTCCTAGCATTCAGCTTCCCCAACCCTGTAGCTATACCGCGACGCTCCTCGCAAAAATACTCGGGAGTGGGCACCCACCACATGAGGTCGAACTGGTGTCCTGGCGACGGCCGGCGAAGGATGCAGGCAAGGTGACATAGGGGAAGACACCATTGCTGTGGCCACTGCAGGTAGTCATGCTCTCCAAAACGAAAATCGCGTCGCATCTTCATATTTTTGACAACGGGATTCAGCATACTGTACGATTTCGATCAATTCGCGTGTCACGCGTCACGCGCCATTTTCAAAAACCCCGCCATTATTTTTATTTCGACTTTTCAGATTTTCTGAGATTTATCAAAACCGAAAAAATGACCACTTTTGAGCGAATTGATCGAAATTGTACAGTATGAAGGGAGAGGTTGCGATAGGGAGTCGTAATGAAGAAACGTCCACCGGGTACGACCGCGGCCAAAGAGGCATCATGAGCGTTAGCAGGGCGGGCTGTGGCTATGATCCAATTAGATTAATGATCATGATACATTTGCAAAATAAACAAGAACGTACTGGCCGATCGGTGGAGAAGGAGATTATGATTTTTATCGAGTTCCTCTGCGGTAGGGATTGGGGTACTCTACAGGAAAAATTTAGTAAATCGATCAGAAGTGGATCCGAATTCGGGCGCGCTAGCCACACACCTTGAGATTGCTCTGAGAATCCATAATCTTTTGAGAAGCCTGCGACAGTATAAACGACTGTCGCAGGCCAAAAGGGAATTAGCATTAGTAATCGTTGAAAGTAATGCCAGAAAAGACACTGTACACTCACCAAAAAAAACAGAATACAAAATGTACACAACACGATAGAATTGCTCGGGATCGCTATACAAGTACTCAAAAGTAACTTGCGCGCGCAAAGTACAACTGACTCAAAAGTACAGTTGCAAAGTGACTGAATTAATTCAAGTCACAGGAGAGACCACAGAGCGAGACAAGCTTCAGACGACGACGACGGATGGAAACGACGGACTTGTTATTGGTGACGGACTTGTTGGTGGTAAGTGTGCTTGTGTACGAAGCTTTGTCAGCAGCTGTATAGCTATGACTAAGCTTATTCTCAAGCCTCGGCGGCACATCCGAGTCTTGCACCTTGCCGCCTTTCTTCTTCACGTCATCGTTGATGTCCCACTCGCTGTCCTCTGCCTGAGAGTACACGACGACGACCAGCACTCTATTTCATCTGTACTCTTTTTCTGGCACCGACAGCCCAACGGCCTCCTCCGCAGCGTCACTCAGACTCTATTACCGACAGCGCACAAGTACGAGCTTCCTTGACAGCCCAACGGCTTCTTCAACAGCGTCATCTAGACTCGAATACTGACAACGCATTTACAAGCTTCCTTGACAGCCCAACGGCTTCCTCAACAGCGTAATCTAGAATCGAATCCTGTTTCCAGGCTTTGAATTACTTCGAGCCTAGTTGAGTCAAGCGTTTGCGCTGGCTTGACACTGTAGCAAAACGAGTTTGCTCGCTTGCTACTGTCTTACTCCTGGTCTCCCCCGTCCCGCTTCGGTAGAACTATCGTTCCTTTGTTCCGGGTGACTCTGTCTTGCTTTCTTAGGTATGTCTCACTCCTTTTCGTTTCAATTTGAAACACCTGTACATACCTGTATACTGACCAAAGCCCTCATCTCACTTTTCTATATTGTTTCCAATCGCTTCACAACGGAGATAATGGTCTCATACTCCTCTCTTGGCGACGTGCATCTCATCCGGATGTCTTAGTTTAGGAATCGGGTACGTCTCAGCACCGTTCTTGCTTATCTACATTCTTACCAGTTTCTTCCGGTTATACTTGTTCTTCACTAGGTCTTGACAACGGAGTGTGTATATCGGGTTCGACAAGTTGTATTCAAATTTCAAAACCTACGAACGCTACCTATGAGCCTATCACCAACTATCCTCTAATGGTCTCGAGCGTGTCGTCTAAAGAACCGCAAAAAGTGTTTCCGCTGTGGGACTATAGAAAGCTTAGCTCGTTGGGGTATTTGCCGTTAGCTGAGAACCCTATGCGTTTGACTCTGGATGTAATGTCTAATTCTTTTCCTTCTCTTTGGACCAAAATCGTGCTCACAATCATCTATTTTATATTTCACTTTTATCATCATTAGACGTCTGCAGTCGTTCAGTTCCAAGTGCGAGACTACGGTATGGAAAACTGCACGCTCGTCCTCGACATTCGCGAATCCACCGAATCTTCGTCCCAGGCTTTGAATTATTTCGAGCCTAGTTGAGTCAAGCGTTTGCGCTGGCTTGGCACTATAGCAAAACGAGTTTGCTCGCTTGCTACTGTCCTGCTCCTGGTCTCCACAAGCGGGTGTGGACAATCACACTGCGAGTACGCCCTGCCGATTTGGTTCTCTTATTTTTCCTTCTGACCTCTTCACTTTCAGAACCCTTCCTTTCTTCTTTATCCGTTCCGCTCTTCAGCTTTCCTCGCAGGCAGCCGATTCTACTCTTTCTGGTCCCTGGCTCCCAGGTCAGTTCAGGCTGGAAACGCCAATGCTGTAATGGGAATTCGAAGTCCAGGACTAGTTAGTTAGAGTTGGGCGGTTCTGCACCACTTTCCTCTGTGCGCCTCCCATGAGCTTTCCGTGCACACGTGACATCTAGTCCAAGTTGAAGCCACCGGCTAAAGTTGGATATCTATTGTTATGCGTTGATTGTCTTCGCTCAAAAGGCAACTCTGACGGCAGTACGCCCTTTTAAACCAACCGCAACTATCTTTTTCATCAACCCTACCTTCCATGGCTCCCACTCGTCGGCCTCGTAACACCCTAAGTGTTGCTGCAGAGAAGAGACTAGTGAATGAGCAAATCACTTCTCGTGCCCGACAACTCAACGCTGACAGTGGTAAACCACCTCCCAGGGGTTCAGCATCTTGTTCTGATCCCCGTCATACCGTGACCCTCTTGAGCCGGTACATTTGGATGACGCCTGATGAAAACTTTGGGAAATTTTATCAGTTTGTGAGTACCATTCCGTTCTCACTCTGTCTCCCACTAACTCCTCCCCCAGTGTAAAATCGGTGGCAGGGCATGTCATTTCCAGTTCTTCGATAGAAATGTCACTGGTTTGGCACTCGCTCAAGATGCTGTCATGACCGGGCTTCTCGCTGACAAGGCACGACTTGGGGACACGAATCGACGACATCTTCTCCCATCGGTTGCAACTGCAGCCTCGACCGCAGGCGCTAGTTCAACCGCGTCATCCTCTGAGATCGCAAGTCAACCCTCCGTCGCACCCGCAGCTTTGAATACAGGTGCAGACTCAAACACACCTTCCTCTACAACCCACCGAACTACTCAAAGGAGAGCGCCAATGCCCTTTCCGATGTCTTCTCCCATTAGAGCAAGATCTGTCTCTCCTCTCCCAGATTTTCTCTCTTCTCGGAGCTCTCCACCGCCCTCAAATGCGTCAGAATGGGATTCAGACCTTGCTGAGGTTACTGCTCTCTCCGACTGGATGGTCACTGTCCTGATTTACCAGGTATGTATCTATCTGTTCAATTAGTGGGCCCTTTCTCATATCGAAGCAGGATTCTATCAACTTCAAGACCTATTCACTCGCTCTTCGGAATATCGATGGTTGCTTTGTACTGCGGGATCACCAAGCAACCTTCGAGGCTGCCGGTTTCGAAACTACAGACATTATTCAATGGTTCACACCAGACGGTGTGTGGGAGGTTCTCCAATGGGACGAGCTTGTTCCATTGTATCATGGAGAACTTATTGCTTTGAAACCTCAAGGCATCCATGTCTGGATGTAGATCTCGCAAGTGCTTTTTGGCGGTGTTAGGGCATTTATCTTACAATACCGATATCATGTATATTTTCAACTACTGTTATTTTCTCAGAAATGGTCATTACATGGAGTTCGAGCGCAACCCACCATCGGCGGCGGCAAGATCTAATTATCTATTGTTCACCGATTTCCAATCACGTGAATCCAAGCGCCCTCCTGCCACACGAAGTCCACTGTCTGTTGAATTTCACCATCCACATCTCCCTGCCACCACCACCCACGCTATTTATCCTATTCCAACGATCCCCCGCGATGTCGAAACGCTCCAGCCGACCTACGAAAGCGGCAAAAGAACACTTGGAGCGGATCAAGAAGAAACAGAAACTCACCCCACTGGGTGATACTATCGTCCAGGTTCGGAGTGACGGTAGTCGGGTTCTCAAAAGTATGGCACCCTCCACCCCTTCATCTTCCCCGGTCCGAATATCTGTTGCAACTGCTCCTTCTCTGCCTCTTCCCACCGGGACATCACCTCCACCTTCTCTAGATGATATCATTCCCGAAACACCTCCTGATAAAGATAACAACTCAAAGCCTTCGCAGTCTACCCAGGCACTGTGGGACTTGCTCGCAATTCTCCCGGAGCTTACGAATCTTCTGCTCGTACATGAGGCCAATCCAGAGGCTAGAGAAGAGTGTAATTGTGGCAGAGGCAAGCGCCTGGTCAGTTGCCAAGATTGTCTTTTCTATGAGACCTCTTGTAAAGACTGCTTCATCGATCGGCATTGCTGCATGCCACTGCACTGGGCCCGAGTCTGGGATTTGGAACATGGCTTCTATCGCCGTCATGATATTAGTACTCTCCGTGACGATTATGCCATTCAGCTAGGCCATACCAGTGGTACTTGTAGGAACCCTCAGAAGCCTGTCAAATTCGTTATCACCCATTCCAATGGTGTCCATGGAACTCGAGTTTCATTCTGTGAATGCTTTGGTTGTGGTAATCGTGTCCATCAGCTCATGCGTGCAAAATTGTTCCCGGGCTCAGCGGCTGAGCCAATCTCTGCGTTCTCTTTTGCCGTCTTGAAGGAGTATGACATCCACAGCTTACAGGCCAAGATCGGTGGATATGATTATGTCTTCTCACTCCGTAGGCTCTCCGACAATGTCTTTACCCATCTCGTCAATGATCCCTACCAAACCTTTCTCCGAATTGCTCGACTCTGGCGTTATCTCGAGTCTAGATTGAGATTTGGCCAGGTGCATGGCATTGACCGACTGTTCCCTCATCGACCACCTGGAACCCTTATGTTGATTTGCCCGGCTTGCATGGATCCAGGAGTCAACATATTTGGCAAATGGTGGACATGTCCTGTGTGGTTAAGGTACAAACTTTTCTTTCTCTCTTGTTGGGTTCCTTGCTAATCAATATGACCAGACATTTGATCCAGATGTGTGTCACTCTCGATGGCAACCACCAAATCTGCCAGTTCTGGAAGAATACCGATCCGCATGACGTCGCACTTGCAGCTGGTGTCTCATACTTTCCGGAGCCGAAAGAGTACATGAAATACTTAGAGGACATGGGTGCTATAAGCTCTGAGGTAAAATCTCTCCCCTTCTGGTGCATTGTCGATCTTAATGATTGCAACTTTAGGAATACGCCGCGAATTGCAATCACGTCAAAGTTATAGCCAATCAAGGACGCATTCAAAACCAGAATTGTGCCAAGACGGGAGCTGTCAACACTCAGTGCGATCATGTCTTCGTTATGGCCACGGCTGACATGCAGAACGGCGAAAGGTATGCATCATTTTTTCGTTCTATTCTACATTGATAAGCTGATAAATTGTTTGAGTAGATATGCGAATATTGATGCATCGTTTCACCATGCGTTCAAGATGTATGGTTACGGTGATGAAAGGACCGACAATCATCGAGACTTGGTCTGCTTTCGTGATAGCTTTGATGCGAACTGCAGTTACTGGATACACAAAGGAAAGCGTTTCGCCACTTCAAAGTACCTCTCCGATCAGGAAAAGTTTGTCATCAATTTTGAGCACGGTATACCTGACCTCCACATCAAAGGTCATAAAGACGACTGCATGGTAGTATTTGGGACTCCTTATCAGTGGTGTGTGGGCCACTTTCACGGAGAGACTGCAGAGTACTATTGGGTGGAATTGAACCAAGTCGGTGGCTATACAAGACAGATGAATGACGGGCACAGAGAAGACACTATCAGCGCACATCACAATGACTGGAATTGGCGAAAAACAGTCAACATGGGTGAGTTTTCACGCGATTTCTTTTCTCAATCCCAAGCTAATTGTACACAAACAGGGGACCGCTTGGCTCAAGATCTTGAATATGCGCGCCTCCAATATCAATCAAAACGTGAGCAACTTCGGCAGCTCTCTCAAGCCGATCCCCGTTGTGCCCAGTGGTCAATCCTGTCACGAGAACCTCATTTGGAACAGACGGGTCCTGGGGGAGAGCAACACTGGGTCAGTGTCTATCATCGAAGGCCCCAGGCTGCACCATCACTGCAATCTCTTCTCGATAGCATTGCTACCAAGGGCAAGACAGCTGAACATCAGGAGGGGACCCTCAGTACTCGTGAGGTTTTCTTTCGGAAAGCGTTTGATGCGGAACGCCTTCAGTAGGTATCTCTGTTGCACTCTGCACGATATTTGCTCTGACTCTAATGCAGACGTGAAATTCGCGAAATTCAGCGCCGTAACAAGAAGAACCCGCATGCAATGTCATTCCGTGATCAAGAAGAGTTCCGCAAACGTTCAGTCCGCCTTCAGAAAGCCCTGGATCAACTTCGTCTACATCGTGCAGAGATTATGCCTGGGATCGGCTCCATGGTCACATCAGCAGCTCAGAAACGGACGTCTCTTGAAGACGAGACTCTGTTTCTACCCTCTGACTTCAGTGCTGAGGATCGGGTAAAATTTGAGCTTTGCTCTCTTGCATCGATGGAGACTTTGCTACGACAAGCTCAAGCCAATGAAGAGATTGATCACGTTAAAAGTATCGCTAAATCGATTTCGACAATGCTCCATTTCCGTGCAAAGCATATTCGGAGCCAGGATCCGAAAACTAGATCTGAGCATGATGTTGCAGATGCTTTCGTCAAACGAGATCGCCATATCAATGCCTACAACCATGCACGCGCTGCTCTACTCAAATTAGGATACATCGATGCCAAGGATACAAACTCTCCCTATCCCCTGCTCCGTGCCGAAGACACACATCGCCTACCTGTGGATATCAAGCGCCGAACAGGTGACTCAAAACGGGGAAATGGTTTATTATGGACAATTGGTGCAGCCTCCGACTTGTTGGCAGGGGTGGAACCTGGCGAAGACCTTCCCGTTGGATTGGATGAGGATTTGATCCCTGTATCTCTAGTAACCCCAACTCGGATGACGCAGCGGGTTTCTGGTGGGTCTTTGAGTTTTTTGTTGTCTCTGCTATCAACTCAAATTATGTCAGCTCCAACGGGTCCTAGGCAGAAGACTAACAAGACGACTTCAACTGTAGAGTCAACTACGAGTATGCTTGGTCTAGAGAAAGAAGACGAGCAAGCTCTTGC
Organism: Dendrothele bispora CBS 962.96; assembly: GCA_004369135.1. Classification (NCBI taxonomy): domain Eukaryota; kingdom Fungi; phylum Basidiomycota; class Agaricomycetes; order Agaricales; genus Dendrothele; species Dendrothele bispora. The sequence goes on along the minus strand of ML179919.1, from coordinate 13,437 downwards.
AGCAGCTGAGGTCGAGATCGAAGAAGATGCTATTCCATATGACGAAGGTCCAACAAATGCGCGAGAGAAAAGAAACACGAAGAAGGAGAAAAGTGAGTTATCTCTGTTCTTTTAGTTGTCGGTTTGCTCATTCTGAGCCATCTAGAATATCGCAAGGATAGTTGGTTGTGGTCAAAGGGTACGCGCAATATGACTCCTGATCAGATGCAAGAATGGGAAGTGGAAGGTTTGTATTCTATTGCCTTCCTTTTTGAGGACGAGTTTGACATATGTCTTTATCTTTGTAGGAGATCGAGTCCAATGGTTCCGAGCGGAGGCGGAAATGTATAGATGGATGGAACAATTTGAGATCAAACATGCTGAGTTTGCTCGGGTAATTGCTCATTTCCGCACCATGTCGTCAGCCTGGATTTCTCTGGCGGAGTCTCCTGAAACCCCTGGCCATGCTGCCTATGCCAAACGCCATGCAGCAATGTATGCGGATCTTGCTGACGATGCTGAATTCCGCTTCAAAAAAGTTGGTCATCCTGAGTTCATTGTGCTATCTGAAGACGTTCTATTACACAAACGAGTGGCAAGCTGGAGGAAGGAGCAGCTTGAGTGGATGGTACCATTGGTGAAGTTTTACTCTTTGCTTCGTGAATAGAATATCTGACACATTGTCTGTTGCAGGGTATCCATCAGGCATATATGGTGAGCTTTCCCTAACTGTAGATTTTGCCAGAGTCTAATTTTTTGTATGCTTGTTAGGATGCCACCAGCATGCGTCAGGGAATGCCAAGTAAGAAACCTTAGAAGCTTGCCTTAAGGCAAATCTTAATGTGAGTTTTTTTGTCAATTTAAGTGGTAACTTAAGTGAAACTAAAGCTGCGTTTTTTGTTTGTCATTAAGTTGACTTGATCTTTGGTGGACTTAAGTGCAACTTAAGACCTGCTGTGATTCGGGGATGATTGTCATTGTAGTATTTGTTCAAGGTTAACTTAAGCTGGTTCATTAGCAGGACGACTTAAGAGCATTCTAAAAAAGACCTCTTAAGTTTCTTAAGTTTTTTAAGTTCTTGTAAAGTAGTACATTCCAATATAGTATGGAAGGGCAACTTCAGTCACATTAAGTCAAGTTAAGTCCGATGCAAGAAAGTCAAAATGTCTTAAGGAAAGCTAGTATTGTTACGGGTCGTACCCACCATACAAGTAGGACAACAAATAGGAGTGACCGAAGCCACAGACCCCTATCCAGGGGTCAGTTGTATCCACCATTCAAGTGGGACAATGAATAAGAGTGACCGAAGCCACTAGAAGCCCATCCAGGTCGTGAGTCGTACCCACCATACAAGTAGGACAACAAATAGGAGTGACCGAAGCCACAGACCCCTATCCAGGGGTCAGTTGTATCCACCATTCAAGTGGGACAATGAATAAGAGTGACCGAAGCCACTAGAAGCCCATCCAGGTCATGAATCGTACCCACCATACAAGCGGGACAACAAGTCATAATGACCGAAGCCACTGATGCCCATCCAGGGCCTGAGTCGTACCCACCATGCAAGCAGGACAACAAATATGAGTGACCGAAGCCACAGACCCTATCCAGGGGTCAGTTGTATCCACCATTCAAGTGGGACGATGAATAAAAATGACCGAAGTCACAGACACCCATCCAACGTGGGAGCCATCCAAAACCAAATAAGACAACGAATGTCAGTATAGACAAACATTGAGATGCAGCGACACGCAGGTATATCTTGATCCTGAGGGCTGTTACGAGGACTTTTCATCGTGCATAAGTGGTTCAGACAGGTGGGGCCCTCACCTGTCCTCCCCGCACAACAAAGTCGCCTCACCCAGGCACCCGCAATAAAGCCTATAGCAGAATAAACAACAGTGCACAGTGTTAGCAACCATCTTCCTGAACAACGCAAGCAAACCGTAGAATGGGCAAGCATTGAGCAACCATGCATATAGATTAACAGGCGTTATGTAGGTGGTGGTCAAGAAATGAGTAATGGAAACAAGGTTCGTGACGTTTAAGAACAACAACGTTTCCCACAGTTATTAGTCAGTCAACAAACGAAGTCACGGGAGCCCCACGTGCCAATCGTTGACGCGTCGTGCGAGTTTCACAAAGGCCTCGGAAGATTCCGAGTAGCTGGGAATTTCTATTATGGGATCTATTGTAGCCCCTCTCTATTTTCGTTCTTACTTCTGTACTATCGACACTCCCTTTGTGAAGAGTGTGAATGAGGATGATAATGTGCTAAAACTCCCGCCAACAAAAATGGTCGAAGCTCACATCAGATGGCGTAATCAGCAAAATTTGGGTCATTCCGACACCCGTATATTCCCTTTATGTATATGAATTTTTGCGTGGTTCGTGAGTCTGACGCGAGTGGTTCCAAATATAGTTGTTCAGTACGTTCGGTTAAGAGCGCAGTCAAACCGTTCATTTCTACATCTAGACAAAAACGAGAAATAAAATCATTCAGGACTGAGCTCTCATAGCATTATTTTGACAAGTGCACGCAAGCCAGTCAGAACGATGATATCACACCATCTCAAGTACCGTTTTTAGGGAACAGGCACATATATATATATCTAGAGTTCTAAGGCACTATAAGGACTGGAAGGAACGAGAAAGTCGCCAACCCTTCGCAAACAATGTTGGGCAATGGACTACAATGTAGAGGGAGTGTACGGGCAGACCATGTCGGCACACGAGAAAATAGAGTTGAAGTTGACCGGATTGACAGGGTTAAAGCAACGTAATATTCCAGTAGACTAGAGAGTACGCTACAAAAGTCCAGTGTATACGAGTTCAGTAATCAGAAATAAAAGCTAACCGGTAGATCGAACGAAGAGTGACTCGGAGTGAGTCTTAGTGAGTCAGGAAGAGACCTCTAAATAGAGGTCGACAAGTGGGTAGGAATAATACAGAAAAAGAAAAGGGGTACCGAAAGTAAGAGTAAAAGATAAGAATGACAAAAGGAGCATACGAAGTGAGTGTCCTTCATACCAGGGGCGAAAAAAGATGTTGAGTAGGAATAGAAAACGAGTAAGCATATAGCGTAGTTGGCGACAGATCCGTTACAGCTAGTCACATAACATCTTCAACTTACGAAGAACCCTGCACAAATGGTTGATTTAACGTTTGAGGTTCCTGCAGCTTTGCCAATCTATAGTATTAGATAATAGTGAGAACGACATAAACAACTATTCAGCGTCTTAGCTACTCACAAAGATGGAGCGTTCTTCAACCTCTCAACGAGGTGGTCAATCCCCGACAAAACCCTGCCAAACACCTCCGGCAACTTCTCCTGTTTGTTCAACGCTTGGGCACGCAAACCGACTCTAAGTGCCCAGAGCACGTGTGAGAGCCCTTGTCCATTTGGCTGGAACCAGGGTCGAGAGAGAATTTCCTCGTCGGTCATGTTTGCGACACTCTCGAACTCCAGTTGTTCTAACCAAGTTAGGATCGAATCACCGTGCTTGTCCAGGAAGGGGTTGTCGATCTGCACATATTGTCCGCTATTACACCCTTGGGCCCAAAGAATGACCACCTCGGGTGCTTCGGGAAGCTCGGGTATGCTAAAGGTTGATTCATCAATACCTTTCAACAAAGAGTCTACCCCATGAACACCCTTTACAGTGTTCTTATACGACTCCCGAGCGTTGACAGGTAGGTCGGAGTATTTTTTTGAGACGTAACTCTCTCGCGCTAGAAGCTGGGTTGAAAGAGAAAACTGACACATAGCCTTAGCAAGAGGCCTCCGAAGGATCCACTTCGTCAGCAGCTAGCGGATCACGGACGGTAGTAGCTTGAGAGATAAAAGGGACAAGCAAGCGTCTCGGCTGGGACAAGTGTTCCAAAAGGAGCCTCACCCATCGACCATGTTTGTAGGGTCCTACTAGTCCATCTCCGACCATTCGTCGTCGAGGTAAGTACTTGACGCTGCTGTGGACGCGGACTGCTATGACTCGTCAGAGAGAAAGAAAGAGAGAATCTCGGAGAGAGTCGAGAAGGTAGAGCATCCACAGAACCATATGCGTTGTAACTGCGAGACGTGCCATTGTCGTTGAGGGACCTGCAATAATCGACGTAACTTGAACAGTTCTGCAAGGAAGTTGCAGTGAGGCCCGAGTGGTCGGGGACCTCCGCATAGAGGCGCTTGTCAGAATTGCTTAAAGGGGACGTAAACCGTATTCGGAAACGATTATATGCGGTAGTCGAGGTCTGTTAACCGGTTCTGTACTGGAAAGTGAGGTGTTTTCTTCGTTAACAGTAAGCGGCTGCCATCAGAGGACCAAAGGCCGTAACTTGACACCGACACCACCGTGGCCTCGCGGAGGTGGTCCAGAGACGACCCGTATGACTCGTCTGCGTTGAACCCCGTGGCTGACGCCGTGTATTCTGACTGATATGGGCTGTCCTCAGTGATCGCAGCCGCGGACCATTCCCACGTAGACGGTACTGTAGACAACCTCGACAGAGACGGTTCAACTCAAGACAAGGAGGTATGCTAAAGAGGTGAGAAAAAGACTGCTGACAAAGTCACTGTTGTAGGAGAGAAGCTTTAGGAACGCCCAGAGAACCTCGACTCAGCAGCTGAAGAATTTGTCGACAAGTAATAAAAACTAAGCTCCAAACTAAAGTCGGGCTCAGAGACGCTCCAGCCTGAATTAGACGTATTGGAGAAAGAAATGTCGAGAGTTGGGTAGTGATGGTCTCTACTGTACTAGTCTGGAGCTTCGGACAAGGTTAGGCTGTGGAGGTGCCTAGCGGCTGACTCCAAATACGGATCTCCGCTCGAGGTGTCGTCAGAACTATTACAGTAGTGAGCATATGTACACGAGACCCAGAAAGTGTGGTGGAAAAAGTAAGAAATAGAGAAAAGGATCTCACTTCTCCGCCAGATACTAGGCGCGAGATTTTAGTCTCAGCTCAGCGAGATCCTTGTTGAGCGGGAAAAGAGATAGTCACTAGAACAGGAGACCTTCAGAGAAGTGAGGTCTCAGCTTCATGTAGACTATGTGCGGCTCCGGGAGCAGCCAGAGCCTCTACAGAGACTTAAGAGCCTCTGAGAAGGATTTGGACCGTTCCCATAAGACCCGAAGGAGCAACTAGAGTCCCATCATGCAGCGATTGTTCAGAGACGTTCGAACCATGCAGAAGTGGAGGCAAAAGTTGACCAGTTTGTCGTAGAAGGTGTAGGAGGAGTGTCGATCCAGATTCATGGCGTTGTTGGTAAGTTAGAAAGCATCGTAGCAGCCACTACAACGATGCGAAGTCATCGCGGAGGTGGCTAAGCTACATGAGCTGCTGATCAAGACCCAGAAATCGTGAAAGACGTCTCTCCCATCCTCGTGGAACCGGAAAACCGTGCCCGTATCGACCAAACCGTCTGTATCAACTTCGTCCTTGAAGACCTCTGCTGCGTGGCCCATAAAGAACCCATCATCTTCTTCCTAAAAACCAATGAACCCCAAACAATGGCCGGTTTCCCTGTCCCCCATGGTGTCTGTTTAGCGACCCGTGTCCCCTATTTCCCCATGATCTAAACGAACTACATGAACATTGTCTTCCCCAAGCTGAGCCTTATTTAGGCGACAGTCAGCCTCATCCGAGAAGCTTGCCCCATCCTCCACCTCATCCTCATGTGAGGAGCCGCCACTTCTTCCATCAGCCTCCGCCTCCCCGTTGCAAATCTAACAAGTCATCGACATCGGCTGCTACATCTATCATGCGTTGCAGTTGAGCTTTCAGAAGCGAAGGGCTCTATGACACAACCCATGCTGCTTGTTTGGCATATTGTCGGACCAGTTGACGACGGACTACCAGACGCGCGCCGTAGAACAGACGCTAGAAGACGTTGTGAGCAGCTACTTGAGCTTGGCAGCTATCCTTCCGCAGATGCAGACTCTCTGCTGGTCTGTCCCCTTGATAGGTTCGACTCCTACTACTTCTTTAGAAATTTGTTGTCGCTGCTGGTTTCAAAACTGCAGCCGCTGATGAAACAGTTGCTGTTCTGCTAGCAAGGTTATCTAGGTTACACGTGTGATTATTTGGGAGCGCAACCCGAGGTTAAAACTCTGCGACTCACAACGAGCCGCCGCTCTTTATGAGAGTTTGGTTTGGATTGGTTGTTGGGTTGAACGCTCAAGAAAACAACACTCTCCCGCCTTGAGACGATGATCCCGTGTGTCTTCTGTGACCTTTGCTATGCCTCGAGCTCAGCTTCTGTCATTGCGCCGCTGCTGTCCTTTCCCCTAGCCTCGCCGTTTCGGTTCGAGCTGCTACGTTTGTTTTGCTCATCCCCTACCCCCTATTTTCAATATTCCTACATCCATTAGAGAACCCCACTAGGTCACTAGCGAAACTCGAGACACGAGCTGAACCCATTGAGAAACCCTTGTTTTGATCTTGAGAAACTTTCTTTTTCATTTGAACCGTTTGAACTGAAGAATCTTTGAAATCTTTTGAACCCCTTTGAGAAATTTTGAGAAATCTAAGACGACAAGAGAAGACACTGTTGTTTACAGGGTCCTCGGAGATGATGCTTCTGGAAATGCAGATTCATTATTCTTTTGACCTCATCTCCATGTATCTCATGTCCGAATATATCCACACTCCTTATTAATCGATTCCGTCACGTCATTTAGCGATGATTTGTTCAGTTGCTCCAGAACACTATGCCAACGGCTGCCTATCCATACTCAGTCCCCTCCCCGATCTTGGCCTCTGCCCTTCACCTTAGCCTGGCCTGATAGCCTAGCTCTCCAGCCTACGTAGCTTCCCATCCAGATGGACGAGTCCTGACTCTATGACAATCACCCAGTAGCATCTTCGTCAGCAGCTGTACATTCTTGTCCTCCTCATTGTTCGTTTGGACGGTCACTCAACCAAGAATTCTCCTATACGGGAACTTATTCCGGAGCCGCATCCGAAAGCTTCCGCACCTGTAGGGTCAACCACCATCAGCATCACGATTCTGCTGTGGCTCATTCCTCATCATCCTCTGGGTTCCCCGTTTGTGACACAAAGCTTCTGGGACAGCTTCTGCACTATTGTTCGCGTTTTAGCGAACTCCGCATA
>ML179918.1:0-36497 GCA_004369135.1 Dendrothele bispora CBS 962.96 | reverse complement strand
GGCATCCACAGTTATCCACAGGCATCTGTAGTTATCCACAGTTATCCACATGAGTTATCCAAAGGCATCCGTGGGTGATCCTTACAGCTCCCATGGAAACTGTAGGAGCTTAAGATTTGTAGACGACATCCCACAGTATCCATGGCATCCATGGTTCCCATGGTTCTCATGTAATCCATGTAATCCATGTACACCCATGGAGTCCTTTCAGCATCCATTGGAATATGGTGGACTCTGGCAGGGATACTAGGATAGGGGGGGTATTTCCTGATGCAGGGGCATAGTGATATAGTCACTTCAGTCGCATTCTCTCCAGATGGAGAGAGGATTGTGTCTGGCTCACATGACAGGACAGTGAGGGTCTGGAATGCACGAACTGGTGCTCCAGAGAGAGATCCATTCCAGGGCCATAGTCATTGGGTCACTTCAGTGGCATTCTCTCCAGATGGAGAGAAGATTGTGTCTGGCGCATATGACAACACAGTGAGGGTCTGGAATGCAAGGTCTGGTGCTCCAGAGGGAGATCCATTCCAGGGGCATAGTTATTGGGTCACTTCAGTGGCATTCTCTCCAGATGGAAAGAGGATTGTTTCTGGCTCATATGACAACACAGTGCGGGTCTGGAATGGAAGGACTGGTGCTCCAGAGGGAGATCCATTCCATGGGCATAGTAATTATGTCACTTCAGTGGCATTCTCTTCAGATGGAGAGAGGATTGTGTCTGGCTCATATGACAGCACAGTGAGGGTCTGGAATGCAAGGACTGGTGCCCCAGAGGGACATTCATTACAGGGGCATGGTAATATTGCTTCAGTGTCATTTTCTCTGGATGGAAAGAGGATTGTGTCTGGCTCATCGGACAATACAGTGAGGGTCTGGAGTATACAAAATGGTAAGTGTCAATTCTATTATCTCAGGAGATTCCATTAAAGTATTTTACATAGTAGGTCAGAATAATCAATGGATATTAGGCAATGATGGATGGGTTTCTTGTCCTCCCAATGCTCAAAAAGTCTTTTGGATACCCCCAGAATTTTCTCAGTCATTATCCATACACCAACATTCTCTTGTCATTTCTAGATATGGCTCTACTCAAATTTGCTTTGACAACTGTGTGTATGGTGAAGATTGGGATCAATGCTATTCTGAATCTGATGATTAAAGCTTGGAAGCTTTGTCCGACTCAGTGTACACTCATCAGGGCAGACTCATATCCTTGTTTCTCTCCAACAATTTCCTGTTCTTGGTATTTCTTTTCTCCCAACGTCATTTCACATCTTAAAAAAAACAAAAAACACTTTCTTTTTGTGGCATTTGCTACAGCCATATCCTATAGAAGCTTCAACAGCTTCTCCTCTTAAATCTCTTGCTTGTTGTTTGTGTTCTGTATATTATCTAATCTTACCTTCCAATAAAGAACATTTTTGTGTGAGCTGTCTCAATGATAAGGTTTGACCCATGATTTCAAGCTATGGTTCTTCAGACTAAAAATCCTTTTGCCATCAAATTGCATCAAGCTCTGTGTGAAGTCCCATGACAGTAGTTCAAATTGTACTTATTTCTCATCCCTCCACTCTGAATATCAACTCTTGACATCCCCTTATAGTATCAGAATCTGCTGTTAAGGACATACTAGTATATTGTCAGCCTTCTATTGCTTCTACAGGAAACTTGACACAATGATCCTCACTACTACTGTCAAATGGTTTGACACTTCACTATGACTTGATTTCAATTGTCTTCAAAATGTAATTATTTGAATAAGTAATAGCATACATTAGACCGTATCTGCAACGGGAAATATCTAGGCTCCACTCATAAAAATGGAAGTGGGGCTAGTAGAAAATGCTCGTTCGAAGTCAGCCAGACGCAGAAAAAATTGTGACAACTGTCACTCCGAGTAGGAGGAGTCTGTCAATAGAGATGGACTGTTGTGATCTTTTTAATCTTCAATCTGCCAGTATCTCAACCACTGCTCCCAAGCCAACAATTTGCTGCTGTTTCTGGTATAAGCCTTCAACAAACACGCTAGGAGGCGACACTGACGACTCACGAGTGTGACATGTGGTGAGTTATTGACGTCTCGGAGATATTGGGACCAGGTGGAGCCTAGTAGAAAATAGACCATTTTGAACCAACAAAAAACGGTCAAATTTCCCGTTGCAGATACGGTCTATTATCCTTGAATCTGCAAGAGAATGACCTTTCAGATGAAATATAACCATCACATCGAAATTTGTGTGAGATGACCAATATGTGGTATATCATCGATTGCATATAGATGTATCTAGTTGTTCAGTAGTCTTTTATAAAAATCTGTTTCATGAACTCACCCAAATTGACGAAAGGAAACAAAAATATGAGACTGGACACTGAGCTGAGACTTCTTACCTTGTAATTTGTACCATTGTCAATATTGTAGTATAAGTACATTGAATCCATACTTGTCGGCAAGTATCATCTCAAATTAGACTCAAACCATCATTACATTTTTTTTTCTGGTAAAATATACTGAGGAATGCTCTCAGATCATATGGTTTGCCCCTTGTTAGCACTCGGAAATAAGACCATTTAACCAGGGATGGAGACCAGCGTCTTCTGCTTCTATTGCTAGCAGGATCTCTGAGCAAATTAAGGCTCCGATAATATCTATTTCAGGGACACGCTGTAGCCTGAACTGATTACCATACACCCACGTTCACTCAGCTGCAGTAGGGAATGCTCGAGCATACCTTAGTTGCACCAACTTGAACTTGAATGGATCCATTTATCTTCCCGCGCAATGGCTTCCTATGTAGTCGAGAGATCATATTTTTCGTGACATATATCATTACTACTGACACTCGGACATCCCTCATTCACCACTAGATCTATGGCTACTCAAATAAGTACTGGCATTAAGATTTCTTAACTCGGCGCCGGGTTTTAGTTGTATAATTTAAAATTACGGATCTCTGGGACCTTGATTCTTACTGTAAAGCTAAGTAAACACGGATTTCAATATTGATGTGCTTTTCTGTCTTGTCTTTCGAATGGGAATTGAGGATCGATGACTCAACGTGCGAGCTTGTGCAGAGCCGCCCATAAATGGAATTACGGAGGGTCGTGAGAATATTTCATCAGAGTGCTGTTTGCTGTCTTCTTGTATCGTCCGATTTTCGAGCGAGACCCTTCTTTCCGACACAAGACCCGCCGTCGACTCTCCTCAGCCTTTTTCGTTCTTAACTGAACAGTCTGAGCTGTTTCTTTTATGGTGGAGCACCTTGACTGCGCCTGACGTCACTCGTCAGACTCGTCCTTGTTCCCTCTCACCTATGCTCTCCCTCTCGAGCTGTTTGCTTCACTCACCCTCACTTTCGCTGGTGCTTTTCTCACTCTCGACTGCTCTAGCTCTTTTACACTTCAATGCGATACTATTTCCGGCTCTTTCACTTCCAGTTCATTTTCAAAGACGGCATCGGTGGTCTCCTCATTGGATACTCTTTCGGCTTACACCTAACGACTTTCCCATCTCTTCCCATGCCAAACTCATCCCCATCAATGTCTCCACTGTCCGAGAAGTCATTCATAGCCATTAGGCTCCTCCCGTCTCTCCTAACGACTTTCCTCGGCTCCCAATACAAGTATACTCCGCTCGCTTTCGCAGGTGTCACAGGCGGAGTGGTGTTTTCACATGCGATATACGTCTTCATTCATCCGTCCCTTTTTATTCAGATTGCCCGCACCTCTATCATCGCACCTAAACTCACCCTCCTCCGAGTCGTCTGTCTCCCTCTGGAATGGTTACAACGTCCCTCCCTTCAACTAGCCGCTTGTTCTACCGGCGATTCAAACTGGTCCTATTGATAGCGCGATTACTCCGTGAACCAGCATGGGTAAATGTTTGGTCGAGGTACTGTTTGAAGTCAAGTTTGGAGTGGGGAGGGAGCAAAAGAACGTGGGCTTGATGCTGGTTACCGTCTATTCTCTTGGTTGGGATCACGAGTAGTTATCTGTTGAGGAGATTATTTGGAGAATGTTCTGATGAGGTGCGTGGTCTCATTAGTTCTGCTCTCTTTGTTTCATCACTAACTACCCATATCTTACACCCTACATCCTCGTACTTACAGAAACGGGATGCCTACCTCGCCAACTACACTTCCAATCTTCCCAACCGAGCAGGAACATTCAAACCTTCCGAAACCTTCCGGGATCGATGGCCCACTTCCAAATCCTCTCGCAACTCTACCAGTGGACGAAGAGATAGCCTTTCCCAAGGACCCCAAACATCCCGTCAACCCACCCAAGTCCTCACCACCGAAACAACCTCCTCCTTCACCTTCTCTCCCATTCTTACCCATTCAACGCGCATCTAGAAATACACTCTGGATCTACGGAAACCCACTCGATTCGAGAGCAGAATTCGGAGTCGGAGTGGGAGCGTTTTCGGCCATGACGACTGTCGTTGAAGACCGTTTTGTCTGACGCCGATTAACGAGTTATAATGACAAAAGTTAGAGCGAAGGAAGCCGACCTCGCTCTCGTTCCAGGCGGCTTCGTGCTTTCTGGAGATTGAGGCCTATGATTTACTGGGAAAGAAGACGTGAGGGTTTCTGAAGAAAGGTCAGTTGAATCAGAACAATACCAAGGGGTTTACAGCGAAGGGTTTGGGGAACAATGCGGGAGAGGGGGTGAAGAAGAAGAGGAATCCGGTCAAGCTTAGGCCTGAGGAAGGTTTTGTCTTCAGACAATGAGGGCGGGTTGAGTGAGGATGGGCAGAAGGTGAGGGGGTTATAAGAGATGAAGCGGCCGCCGTCCCCGAAACAGAGCACCTCGATGGCTAGCACGAATACGACTATCAGTTTTGGTGCTGGCCGGCAACAGTGGTTGAAGAAAAACAACGATGGGTCAACCTCAACAACCTGGAGATTCATTACGGGATGATTGAGCGTTTGGCTGCGAGCGGTGGACAACTCAGGGGTTGGGAGATGGAAAGGAACCGGACTACCCGGATTACGAGAGCAATTTGGGGACTCCAGCAACATTGATGCTGCCGAGTATAGAGACGAAGGAGAAAGAAGGGGGATGGGAATGGACACCTGGGTTCCCGAGGACGGCTACTTAACGCTTTGGGTCTTACATGATCTAACTGCCTGGGGGATCTCTACTTGATGGACACTTCCCTCTCACCCTAACCTCGCTTTTCCGTTGCGAGAGAAGTCTTACTCACTTTTTTCTCTTCGATTTCGGTTCTCAAACACATGTATTGATGTCCTTGAACCTATTTGTCTTATTGCTGTCGTTACTAACCATTGTGTTGCAAGTCCTGGTATCTAACTCGTCTCTGTATAGGCTATGTGTTAAGAAGGACACAAGATTTGCGCGCTGATCCACCTTTCCTGGTGGTATGTTTTAATGTACGTTTGCACTACTACCACTTCCGAACTTTAAACTGATGCATACAATGTTTTGTTCATCTAGAGGGGATCCTTCAAACTCGAAGGAGGGGGAGGAGCAACAGCTCTCCCACCCCGTAGTCAAACCTCCCTCGAATACTCCGGGACATAACAACGGTTCCAGGGTGTAACCTCACTTTGAGAGGTAAGTCGTCTTCGGAGAGCCGTTTGTGCGGGTGTAGATATGGTCAACGACGGTTACCAGAGTTAGAAAGAAATAGAGATGTGAAGCTCGAGTTATGAAAGAAGGATCAGAGATGGAATTTGGGTCGGATTGGGGCTCGGAGGTTAGCAGGAACGGTACAGGGAGGTGGGTTAGAGTCCGGACTGAGTGGGTGCAGAGGTAGAGGTCTATATTTGCGTCACCGTCAGTGCTGGAAATAGTCAATGACATTTTTAGAACTAGGCACTGTCGATAACCTTCCACTTCTGTGATCATAGACTCTTCCCCCTCTCTCACCTGTTGAGTTTCATCCGCTGACTTCTAAGTCTTCATTGCCGGATATTGATAGCATAAGCTTTATCTGTAACTGCTATAGCTATGTCATAAGAACTCTTGTCGTTTTTCTCGCTTGATGATTTTTTGACATGGTACCAAATATAGAGCTCAATGATGCTCTATGCATACGCTGTCCCGACAAGCAACCATCTAACAAAATCTATATCACACGTAGCTTCAGACATCGCCGAATTCCAATCGACTTCGAAAACAGTCAAATTCTAGTGATGGGTATGTGTATATGCGCTTCAAGAGAATCAAAACGCGTCGATAGTGAAAAACCAAAAGCGAGTTGACTGTTACAATGCTTGAGTATGGCTCGACAAGAAATTGAATAGGAAAGAAACACGTAGTAAAATCGAAGAAGTCGGGGCAGTGCGAAGATGGAAGTGTGAAAACAAAAATGAGATTTTTTCCCTTGCTTATGAGCCACCCCTCTCGGTCCCGAGGTTTAGGACTCTGTTTTGGATTTTTCCGCACGCGCGTTTTGCTCAATGTTAATGAGTGCTCAAATTCAAGAGTTAGCTTTGGCTTTCCTCTGTCGGGAATGTATTTCACCATCTCAAATCCCAATTATATTACCCCCGATACATTAGCAACTTTCCTCGACTGTAGACAGAGAATTTATCCCTATCAACAGGAAGTGGGCCATCGCTTTGCGTGGCAAGTACGAGGCCACAGTCACCATACTTATTGTGTTTCGTCTACTTACAATTTGTTTGAAGTTGTAATAATAAAGTTGACTGTTACATGTGGGAACTTGCATTGTTGTACGAGAGCGGAAAGAGGGGTTGTAGGTATCGGGCATTGCCGCAAGTCGGCCTTACTGGTTATAATCTACCTACCTGCAAGCCGTTTGATTTTCAAACCCCGACAGACTTTCCGAGTGGGCAAAAGACTAAGTGTCACCGGCTTGAAGTGCCGGTGTCTGGTGACCCAGCGACTGACTGTGAATAACGGCAGCCGTGGAGTAAAATGACCTTGTAATAATGCTTACCTCATGACATCATCCGGTCTTGTAATTTGAATGGGATAAGATAAGGATTTGCTAAATGGGGATGCACGCGGAATGCTAACCAGCTAGAGTTAGTAAGGACGAGTCCCTAAAGGGCCTCGTAATCTAGATGCCGCCTCCAGGGTTTCTGTCCAATCTGAGATGCATGTACATATATGTAAATTTGCATACCTACTTCCGAGTCTCAAAAAAATGTCTGATAAAAATATGTATGTGCACACATGCACGAGACAAGTAGTGAGTGGGATGAGGAAAGAGCGAAGCTCGTGTTGCTACAGCCACGACATCAGGACTATTATACTCCGGGCCTGCTTTTGTTGGTTTATCTTATACAGACTCCTATATTTCACTGATTCTTGTACTTACTCTATGAATAGATAGTAGTGCCGTATCTTACTGGAATGTTCAATGAATAATGGTTCAACGAGCTCTCTTCTCATGTATGTTCAACAAGTAGTGCTTTCCCAGTAATACTTAGTCTACGAGTTTCTATCATTCGGATCATTTACGTAAGTACTTAGATTAACGGGGCAAATTCGGCTGAAACTAAACTTTATCACTCTTTCTCAAACCTTAAATTTAGGCACGTGAAGTACACCTCACGTGCATTTGGATAATCTTCCGTCTGCGTCCTCTTGTTCCACCCAGCTTATCATCTCATACTAATCACCAGGTTAGACTAAAATTAAACAGGCTTCACTGGTACTAATATAATCTAGAAGCAGTCCTCACGTGCATCTTGCTGCCACATGTCAGTAGTTCTATTGATCTGGAACTAAACTTTATCGCTCTCTCTGAAATCTTAAAATCCAGAACTGTGAAGTAGATCTCACGTGCATTTGGATAATCTTGCGTCCATTCCAGCTTACTTGGTAAGACTCATCAATTCTTTTTTTTATATATTAACAATTTGCTCTTGTAAACAAGGCAGTCATGGGTAAACGTGACAAACTCAAGAGCACTGTGAAAAATACAACTCATAAAATATTTGGAAACAAAGAAAGGAATGACATTGTCAAAGATTCCTTAGAGACATCCCTAAAAATTCTAAAAGAATCTTCTGATTTCAATCCAATTTTAAAGCTAGCAGTTAGTGGGATTTGTGCAAGTATTGAAATTCTCAAAGTGAGACTTTCTCTTTATTGAAATATTTATCTTTTAAAACTCTACATCTAATTTTCTGTGTGAATCTAGAAAAAGACCAAGAATACAGAGGACATGATTCAGATGACTGCAGACTTGGCAGCAAAAGCACAGGAACTTGCCAGTCTCAAAGGCCAAGGAAATTCATCTGAAGTAAAACATTACTTTGAGGAACTGGCAAGGTATTTTAATCATATCAATCTTAGTAATTGTCTCTCATTGTATTTACAGGAAACTGGATTCGATCAACACAAAGTTGAGAGAGAAGATGGACCATTCTGCACTCCGCAGAACAGTCCAGGCTGATCGTGATACTCAAGAAATTGAGGATTATTGTCAAGAATTGCAAAGAGCATATGATCAGTGTAAGGTATGTTTGGTTTTGTGACTTCAAATTTATAAGATGTGTACTATTTTTTTCTGTTCTTTTTATCCAGACTCAAATATTGTTCAAGATTGAAAGAGATACTACAAAAATTTTGAAGGTATGTTACTGTACTTGCACTTGCATATTCAAAATGATATTGAAGAACAACAAATAGACACTAATCATGAGCAAGCTTAAGAATTCTGAGCAAGCACCTCATGATGTTGGTCCAGATAAAAACCCATGCACTGATGGCACAAGACTTACAATTCTCAATGAAATCATGGACTGGGTGCAAGACTCTGATTCACCTAATGCCTCATTGGGCTACTGGATGTGTGGTATGGCAGGAACAGGAAAAAGTACTATTGCTAAATCACTATGCTTGATGCTTGAGGAAAAGCAATTACTTGCTGGGTCATTTTTCTGTTCTCGACAGATTCCAGAATGTAGAGAGTATCATCATATTATCCCAACTATTGCCCATCAGTTGGCATATTACTCTTGTACATTTGGAGAAACATTGGAAAAAGTTTTGGAGGAAGATCAGAATATTGCCCTCAAAGAGCCATCTATTCAAGTCAAGAAACTCCTTATCCAACCATGGGAAGCTGTATTGGAGACAAAAAGATTTGTAGGCCATGTACCAGTAATTGTAATAGATGCATTGGATGAATGTGAGAATGTTTCTGAAGTTCTAAAGGCTATAGTTCCTGCTATCCAGAATAAACAAATGCCAGGGTTGAAATTTTTCTTCACCAGTAGACCTGGGAAAAATGTCTCAAGCCACCTTGAAATCGACAGCCAGGTTGCTAATTCTGGAAAAGTCAAAAATTTCTATTTGCATAATGTGGAGAAAAATCTAGTCCAAGAGGACATCAGGAAGTTCCTTCAGGATAAACTTCAAGATGCTACAGATGAACAAATCCAGATTCTGGTGAACAGCTCAGGAAAACTATTCATCTATGCTGCTACAATTGTCAAATATGTTACTGGTACTGATGTATATGGGCAAAAACGTTTGAATGATGTGTTAAAGCTAGCACAGGATCCACATGCCATGGACTATCAAGGAATAGATGAATTATATGGGGAGATTCTGAGAAAGGCCATGTTTGGACAGAGGGAGTCTGAAAGGCAGATGAGCTTGAAAATTGTCCACACTGTTGTGTCCACAGCTACACCTGTGACTTGCAAAATTATTTCCCACCTTGTTGACTGTAGTGTGGAGGTTGCAAATGCTATTATTCAAGGCCTGCAATCAGTATTATACATCAATAAAGAAGATAATAAAGTCTACACTTTTCATGCTTCTTTTCCAGATTATATATTCTCAGCAGAGCGCAATAAAGAAAATCGCTGTGATCAGTTGGTGCACCAGGGCCTGTTGGAAAAAGCATGTCTTGGCATAATGGAACAGAAACTGTGCTTTAACATGTGTAATCTGCCATCCTCTTGTTTACTGGACAAAGAAGTAGAAGGGATTGAGAAAAGGATTGCTGAAAATATACCTGGAGAACTGGAATACTGTTGCTTTTTTTGGGCATATCACTTGGGAAAATGTAGAGTGGATGAAGAAATGATAAGCATGCTGGAAGCATTCATTCAAAAAAAGATGATATTCTGGATTGAAGCAATGTTTCTGTTGGATAGACTTCCATTATGTTTGGACATTTTAGAGATGGCACTCAAGGTAGGTTTAAAAAGAATATTCAACATGGAAAACATATACTGAATCAAGACTTAATAGATGCAATTGGGTGAGAAAAATGTGGACTTGTTGAGGCAAATTAGAGAGATGGTTAACATATGTGTACTCGGGAAAACTCAAGGCAGGACACCACATTTATATCTTAGCATTGTTCCATTTTTTCTGCAAGACATTCCCATTTTTTCTGGATTCCACAAACTAATGAATGTCAGAAAAGCAGGGAAAACACTAAGACAACTGGGATCCTGGAGTACACTGTCAGAAATAGAATGTTTGAGTTTATCAGCAGATGGAAAGATATTAGCTACAGGATTAAGAAATGGAGAAATTATGACTTGGGATACAAAAACTGGTCTTCAAAAGGGAGATCCATTTCAGGGGCATAGTGATAGGGTCACTTCAGTGGCATTCTCTACAGATGGAGAGAAGCTTGTGTCTGGCTCATGGGGCTGCACAGTGAGGGTCTGGAATGTAAGGACTGGTGCTTCAGAGGGAGATCCATTCCAGGGGCATAGTAGTCCAGTCACTTCAGTGGCATTCTCTCCAGATGGAGAGAGGATTGTGTCTGGCTCAAATGACAACACAGTGAGTGTCTGGAATGCAAGGACTGGTGCTCAAGAGGGAGATCCATTCAAGGGGCATAGTGATTGGGTCAGATCAGTGGCGTTCTCTCCAGATGGAGAGAGGATTGCGTCTGGCTCAGATGACATGACAGTGAGGGTCTGGAATGCGAGGACTGGTACTCCAGAGGGAGATCCATTTCAGGGGCATAGTAGTCGGGTTACTTCAGTGGCATTCTCCCCAGATGGAGAGATGATTGTGTCTGGCTCATATGACAACACAGTGAGGGTCTGGAATGTAAGGACTGGTGCTCCAGAGGGAGATCCATTCCAGGGGCATAGTAATAATGTCCTTTCAGTGGCATTCTCTCCAGATGGAGAGAGGATTGTGTCTGGCTCAGGTGACACGACAGTGAGGGTCTGGAATGCAAGGACTGGTGTTCCAGAGGGTGATCCATTCCAGGGGCATGGTAATGGGGTCACTTCAGCAGCATTTTTTCCAGATGGAGAGCGAATTGTGTCTGGCTCATATGACAAAACAGTGAGAGTCTGGAATGCAAGGACCAGTGCACCAGAGGGAGATTCATTTCAGGGGCATAGTGATGGGGTCACTTCAGTGGCATTTTCTCCAGATGGAGAGAGGATTGTGTCAGGCTCATATGACAAAACAGTGAGGGTCTGGAATACAAGGACTGGTGATCCAGAGGGAGATCCATTCTGGGGCCATAGTAATAGGGTCACTTCAGTGGCATTCTCTCTAGATGGAGAGAGGATTGTGTCTGGCTCATTTGACACAACAGTGAGGGTCTGGAATTCAAGAACTGGTGCCCCAGAGGGAGATTCATTTCAGGGGCATAGTAATTCAATCAGCTCAGTGGCATTCTCTCCAGATGGAGAGAGGATTGTGTCTGGCTCATATGACAATACAGTAAGAATCTGGAATGCAAGGACTGGTGATCAAGAGAGAGATCCATTCCAGGGGCATAGTAGTGGGGTCACTTCAGTGGCATTCTCTCCAGATGGAAAGAGGATTGTGTCTGGCTCAAATGACAACACAGTGAGGGTCTGGAATGCAAGCACTGGTGCTCCAGAGGGAGATCCATTCCAGGGGTATAGTGATGCAGTCAGATCAGTGGCATTCTCTCCAGATGGAGAGAGGATTGTGTCTAGCTCGGCTGACAACACAGTGAGGGTCTGGAATGCAAGGACTGGTGCTCCAGAGGGAGATCCATTTAAGGGGCATAGTGATCTGGTCAGTTCAGTGGCATTCTCTCCAGATGGAGAGAGGATTGTGTCTGGCTCATGGGACAACACAGTGAGGGTCTGGAATGCAAGGACTGGTGCTCCAGAGGGAGATCTATTCCAGGGGCATAGTAGTTATGTTGTGTCAGTGGCATTCTCTCCAGATGGACAGAGAATTGTGTCTGGTTCAGGGGGCAACACAGTGAGGGTCTGGAGTACACAAAATGGTAAGTGTCAATTCTATTATCTCAAGGGATTCCATTAAAGTTTTTTTCATAGTAGGACAGAATAATCACTGGAGATTAGACAATGATGGATGGGTTTCTTGTCCTCCTAATCCTCAAAAGGTCTTTTGGATACCCCCAGAATTTTCTCATTCATTATCCATACACCAAAATCCTCTTATCATCTCAAGATATGGCTATACTGACCTTTCTTTTGACAACTGTGTGTATGGTGAAGATTGGGTTCAATGCTATTCTGAATCCGATGATTAAAGCTCGGAAGCTTTCTCTGACCCAGTGTCCACTCATCAGGGCATACCCATATTCCTTTTTCTCAAATTCCTCTTCTTGGTGTTTCTCTTCTCCCACCGTGATTTCACGTCTTTAAAAACAAAGACACTTTCTTTTTGTAGCATTTGCTACAAACATATCCTATGGAGGCTTCAACAGCCTCTACTCTTCAAATGTCTTGCTTGTTGTTTGTGTTCTGTATATTATGTAAATTTACCTTTCAATAAAGAACATTTTTGTGGGAGCTGTCTCAATGATAAGGCTTGACCTATGATTTCAAGCTATGATTCTTCAGAGTAAAAATTCTTTTGCCATCAAATCAAATCAACTTGTGTGTGAAGTCCCATGACAATCAAGTAGTGGTACTTATTTCTCACCTCTCTACTCAGAATATCAACTCTTGACATCCTCTTATAGTAGCATCAGAATCATCCTCTTGTAGTAGTATCAGAATCTGCTGTTAAGGACATATATTCTCAGCCTTCTATTGCTTCTACAGGAAACTTGACGCAATGATCCTCACTACTACTGTCAAATGATATAACACTTGAATTCAATTGTCTTCAAAATGTAATTATTTGAATAATGGCATACATTATCCTTTAACTTGCAAGAGAATGACCTTTCAGGTGAAATATAACCATCACATCGAAATTTGTGTGAGATAATCAATACGTGGTATATCATCGATTACATATAGATGTATCTAGTTGCTCAGTAGTCTTTTTTTAAAAATCCATTTCATAAACTCACCCAAATAGACGAAAGACAACAAAAATATGAGACTGGACACTGAGCTGAGACTTCTTACCTTGTAATTTGTACCATTTTCAATATTGTAGTATAAGTACATTGAATCCATACTTGTCGGCAAGTATCATCTCAAATTAGACTCAAACCAACATCATTACATTTTTTTTCCTGGTAAAATATACTGAGGAATGCTCTCAGATCATATGGTTTGCCCCTTGTTAGCACTTGGAAATAAGACCATTTAACCAGAGATGGAGACCAGCATCTTCCGCTTCTATTGCTAGCAGGATCTCTGAGCAAATTAAGGCTCCGATAATATCTATTTCAGGGACACGCTGTAGCCTGAACTGATTACCATACACCCACGTGCACTCAGTAGGGAATGCTCGAGCATACCTTAGTTGCACCAACTTGAATGGATCCGTTTATCTTCCCGTGCAATGGCTTCCTATGTATAGTCGAGAGATCATATTTTTCGTGACATATATCATTACTACTGAGACTCGGACATCCCTCATTCACCACTAGATCTATGGCTACTCAAATAAGTACTGGCATTAAGGTTTCGTGCCATTTCTCAACTCGGCGCCGGGTTTTAGTTGTATAATTTAAAATTACGGATATCTGGGACCTTGATTCTTACTACAAAGCGAAGGTAAACACGTATTTCAATATTGATGTGCTTTTCTGTCTTGTCTTTCGAATGCCGCTGTGGAGAATTGAGGATCGATGACTCAACGTGCGAGCTTGTGCAGAGCCGCCCATAAATGGAATTACGGAGGGTCGTGAGAATATTTCATCAGAGTGCTGTTTGCTGTCTTCTTGTAGTCTCGTACCCAGACGTGAGGGCAAGGCCAAACAAGAAAATACAAGCTACAAACAATGAAACAAACAGAAGGACTTGCCCTCTTACGTCTGGTGCATTTTGTATAGTAAAGGGGCGGATCGGTACACAGCCACCGCAGACGTGACAGTTCATCTACCACCACCACGATGCGCGTCGTCGCGGTGATACCCTCCTCTCCCTAACTCTCTATTCTATATGCTCATATGGTACTACGCTCCTTTGTTATTCTATTTTTCAAAGGGTATATGTATGGATCCTCATATTCGTATAGATTTTCGTCTGCAAATATCATTTCAAGAATGTCTGACATTGCACTCGCAGACTGAAGGGATTATTTTATGTAAGACTACTAAGTATTAAAGAGCCGTCTCGGAAGTAGATGGTATACATACATACATAAAGCTAGATATATTTTCGCAAGGGGAGGGAGATGGAAGTGCGATAGACGAGGCTGCGTCGAGTTGTCAGTCCAGGCCTGTCACAGCATGTCACATGTGGCTGTGTATCGATCCGCCCCTTTACTATACGAAATGCACCAGATGTCAGGGTGTGGGACGTTTGTTTGTTCTTTTGTTTATCCCTTTGTATTTTCTTGTTTGTCCCACACCCTGACATCTGGGGACGAGATTAGTCTTCTTGTAAGTATCGTCCGATTTTCGAGCAAGACCCTTCTTTCCAACACAACACCCGCTGTCGACTCTCCACAGCCATTTTCGTTCTTGACTGAACAGCTTTCTTTCGCGATAATCATGGCAACTACGATGACTGTGCCTGACGTCACTCTTGTCGTCCTCGTCCTCGTTTCCTCTCACCTATGCTCTCCCTCTTCTGTTTGCCTCGCTTGTCCTCACTTTCACTGGCGCTTTTCTCACTCTTGACCACTCTCGTTTCTTTGCACTTCAATACGATGCTATTCCCGACTCTTTCGCTTCCCTAGTGGAGAAAAGAAATTCCAGTTCATTCTCATAGGCGGTGTCGGTGGTCTCCTCGTTGGATACTCTTTCGGCCTACATCTAAACTCGTTCCTATCTCTCCTCATCTCAAAATCGTTCCTGTCAATGTCTCCACTGTCTGTGAAGTCGTTCATAGCCATTAGGCTCCTCCTGTCTCTCCTAACGACTTTCCTCGACTCCCGATACGAGTATGCTGTGCTCGCTGTCACAGGTGTCACAGGCGGAGTGGTGTTTTCACTTGCGATATCCGTCATCGTTCATCCTTCCCTCCTTAGTCAGATCGTCCTCTCCTCTATCATCACATCCATACTCACCCTCCTTGTCCATCTCCCTCTGGAACGGTTTCAACGTCCCTCCCTCCGACTAGCTGCTTGTTCTACCGGCTCTTCGGATTGGTCCTATCGATAGCGGTATTAGCCCATCTACCAGCTCGGGCAAATGTTTGGTTCAGGTCTTGGTCGAAGTCGAGTGTGGAGTGGGGAGGGAGCAAAGAACATGGGCTTGATGCCGGGTTCTATCTGTTTCTCCTGGTCGGGATAGCGAGTGATTATCTGTTGAGGAGATGATTTGGAGAATGTCCCAATGAGGTGCGTCGTCTCATTGATTTAATCCTTTTTGTTTTCTCACTCACTACCCATATCCTACATCCTCCATCCTCGTACTTATAGAAATAGGACACCTACCTCGTCAACTACACTTCCGATTTCCCAACTCAGCGGGAACATTCAAACCTTTCGAGTCCCTCTAGGATCGATGGTCCGCTTCCAAATCCTCTCGCAACTCTACCAGCAGCGGTCGCGAAATGGATCTTTCCTGAGGACCCCAAACACCCTGTCAACCCACCCAAGTCCTCTCCACCGAAACAACTTCCTCCTCACCTTCTCTCCCATCTGTACCCAATCCACGTGCATCTAAAAATCCACTCCGATCCCCGAAACTTACTTGATTTGAGAGCGGAATTGGGAGTGGGATCGAAATCGGCCACGACAACTGTTGTTGAAGACCGTTTTGTCTGACGCCGATTAACGAGTTGTTATGGCAAAAGTCAAAGAAAGAAAGCCCACCTCGCTCGCGTTCCAGGTGGCTTCGTGCTTTCTGGAGATGAGGGCCTATGGTTCACCGGGAAAGAAGACAGGAGGGTTTTTGGAGAAAGCTCGGTTGAATTGGAACAAGACCAAGCGGTTTCCAGTGAAGAGTTTAGGGAAGGATGCGGGAGAAGGGGTGAAGAAGCAAAGGGGCCCGGTCGAGTTTAGGCCTGGGGAAGAGTTTTTTATCTTCGGGTGATGATGAGAATGGGTTGAGTGAGGAGGAATAGAAGGTGAAGGGGCTACAAGGGATGAAGAGGCCGCCGTACCTGAAACAGATGACTAGCACGAATATGGCTATCGGTTTCGGTGCTGGCCAGCAACAACGGTCGAACGGGAAGAATGATGAGTTCGACCTCAATAACTTGGGGATTGATTACGAGGTGATCAAGCGTCTGAAAGGCTCCAAGCGACGGACGACTCAGGGGTTGGGAGAGGGATAAGTACCGGACTATCTGAATTGCGAGAGTGATTTGGGACTCCAACGACATTGACGCTGCCGAGTATAGAGATGAAGGAGAAAAAGGAGGATGGGAATGGACACCTGGGTTTCCGAGGACGGGGTTCCTTAACGCTCTGGATCTTACATGATCCAATTGCCTGGAGGATCTCGACCTCTGCTTAATCGACATTTCCCTGTCATTCTAACCTCAAGTTTTCATTGCGAGGAAAGTCTTGCTCGCTTCTTTGTCTTCACAGCTCTCAAACACATGTATTGTCGACCGCAGATCCATTTGTCTTATTACCTTCCATGCTAACCAGAGAAAGAAGGGGGATGGGAATGGACACCTGGGTTCTCGAGGATGGCTCCTTAACGCTCTGGGTCTGACATGATCTGATTGCCTGGGGGATCTCGACCTCTGCTTAATCGACATTTCCCTGTCATTCTAACCTCAAGTTTTCATTGCGAGGAAAGTCTTGCTCGCTTCTTTGTCTTCAACTTCGGCTCTCAAACACATGTATTGTCGACCGCAGATCCATTTGTCTTATTACCTTCCATGCTAACCATTGTTCTGCGAGCACGGGCATCTACTGTAGTTACATGTATGGAAGCCACGTTATGGGTCATAAAGACCTCGTCGTGTCGCTAAAACGCCGTGAAACGGCTAACGGAGGGTCCGTCGCTACCAAAATACCGTGACATCAAAGTACAAAGATTTTGAAAAAAAGTGGTTTAAAAGTACACAGAAATATATTGCATTGGTCGCTAATATTTGAGACGGTCACGGCTCACGGTCACCCTCGCTAACTGCAAACCAAGTGGGCATGTCACGGTACCTGCCGGCGCCGTCGCCTCCATACATGTAACTACAGTAACTCTGTCTCTCCATAGGCTATGTGTTCCGAAGAACACAAGATTTGCGTGCCTGTCCACCTTTCTTCGTCTTAATGCAAGTACGTTCTCACTACTACCACATCCGAACTTCAAACTAATCTATATAATGTTTTGTTCATCCAAAGGGGGATCATTCAAACTCAAAGGAGGGGGAGGAGTCATAACTCTCTCACCCCCGGTCAAACCTCCCTCAAGTACTCCGGAACGCAAAAATGGTTCCAGGGGTATAATCTTGCTTCGAGAGGTAAGTCGTTTGCTTGGAATGTAGGTATGGTTGACGGTGGTGACCGGAGTTGGAATGGGAATTGCGTTGTGAAGTATGAGTCACATTGGAAGTAGGACAATAAAGGGAATTCGGGTTGGATTAGAGGGATGTATTAGTGTTAGCCTCGGCGCTTGAAATAGTCAATGATGATAAGACTTCTTCTGCTTCTGCGTTCCGAAATTTTGGCAAAGTTCAAGTCCTTGTGCCATCTTGTAAACGACACGCAGTTTTTCCAGAGTGCATACAGAAGAGAGGAAGATTACACACCCGGGATTAGAGAGTGAGGTCTTTCAAAACGCCAAAATAAATTAAACCTGAAGTTGAACAAGTAGACGCGAATCGACACAATTGGCGAAATCGCAGATGGTTTGTAAAATGGTCTTCTATTTCCGTCAACCGCGGAAGGCTTCCCAGCACTTGGCCACCAACATGATGCCCAAAAACAAAATAATATCTACATATGTAACGGTATAATGTCACTGAGCAGTTCATGAGAGCAAAGGAATGAAATCAAATGGTTTCTATACAACGGCTTGCAACATGTGTCAACGCAATCCTTCTATCACAAACCACAATCAACTGGAACTTGATAACTCGAATTCTGTAAAGCTGGAAAGTTCAAACAATTAGTCGTCGTATGTGCGCATATGGCCACTGTAACACTCATTGACTGAGGAGACAAATGATCAAAGATCCACTACTAGTGAATTTGGCTCAGGCAATGAAGCTCATGGAGAAGAACTGGCAGCATTCTTGACCAACATAGTCTGATTCTTCTTTGACTTGGGTTTCTTACCAAGATTTAGGCTCTTAGGATTTACAAGTTATGAAGGAAATAAAAAAGTGAAGAAATTTTTGATTAACGCCGATATCAAAGATAGCGTATATGTAGTATATACTTGTACCAGCATCCATTCATTCCCTTTCACATCCAGGTTTACCTGCTTCCAAGCTGCCCAATTCTTTTGACAGAAAAACATCCACGGAATTGGCGTGCGTGGTTCCTTGTCTACTTTCATTGTTGAAAAAAGGTAAATGGGGGAAGACACAATTTCAATCAACCTGTTGACACAGGTAATTAGTTGGGCTTTGAGCTAAAAAGCAGAAACATGAGAAGGAGAAGACATACTCACCAGGTTTTTTTCGCAGTCCTTGTTGCCATCTTTGTAGTTTTGGGAGCTGAAATATCGATACATTGGCGCCAGTCCAACATACCAAGCCAAGAACGTGTACTTAAACGTAGGTTTAGGCATCACTAAATTCTGATTTAAAAATCCGGTGATGGGTATGCCGTATGCGTATATGTGCTCGAAGCTACAATAAAAACACGTCGACACTGACAAAATTCAGTCGACCCTTACAGTGCTTGACTATGGCTCAAGAGGAAAGAGCAAAGAAATACATACTACAATCGAGATAGTGATGATGGATGTACGAAGTCAAAGATAAGATTTCATCAGGCTTCAACTAGGCTTGTCACCCCTCTCAGTGCGTCCTGAGGTTGACAACTGTTTTGGGTTTTCCGCACACACGTTTTGTGCAATGGTCAAAATTCAAATAGTCAACTTTGGCTTTCCTCCGTTGGAAACCTGTCTCACCATCAAAAACTCTTATTTTACTCGCAATAAATTTTAGCAACTTTCTTCGACTGTAGACCGGGAAATTGTCTCTGTTCAAATAGAAAATTGACAGTTTCTCTGGGTACACCGTACATCAAGGTTTCCGTCCAATCCGATATCTGCGAGATGCACTCGATATAAGCAATATACTTATTTAAATTCTCTAAAAATCCATCATAATAATATCTGTATGTGCACATACACGAGCTAAGTAAGTGTTGAAGAAAAGATGCACAAGGCCCATGTTGCAGCGCCGAACATCATATTTAGATGGTGTTGGACTTGATTCTGTCATTCTGGTCTTGTTCTTTACATTTTCTTTCAGATTCCCACTGATTATTTACTAATCTTTTACAAGTTACTCTATTATGGACAAATAGTCACTAGATTATTCGATGAACATCAGTTTAATGCTGTTTAATGAGCTCTATTATCATGTGAGTTCTCTACATGACAAGTACTCCCCTACTGGTAGTCTACAAGATTTCGTGTTCATTTGAATGACATCCAGATCACACTGGATGCAAGAACCTGTAATTCCATGGACTTACACTGAAATTATGGAGAAATTATGAATTGGAAACATGTCTGTAATTCCAGTGAAGTTACAGACTGACTTTATGCATTAAATTTTTTATAGATGGGCAAAATCTCACTGTAAGTCATCACTGTAATTCCACTAGAAATACAGACATGTAGTCAATTCATAATTCCTCTGTAAGTTCACTGTAATTCCAAAAACTTACAAGTTCTTGCACCCAGTGCCACTGAGAACTAGTTATGTATGTGTAGATCAAGTGTGCAAATACTAAAACAAACTCGACTTCAGCTCACTTTGGCTTGACTCCGGTTGGCTCCGGCTCAAATGCCAGTGACTCCAGAGCCGAGTCTTTTATTTTTCAACTCACTCCAACTCAGAGTCGCTTAAGTGGCTGGTTTAAGAAATTCAACTCCTCAACAGTGAATTTATGTTAGTAACCGTAAATAAGTATTGAAAAAGTGAACAGACGGCAAAACAGCTGAAGTCAGCCTGAGTGGAGTTACGAGGCTGACTGAAAAGAGGAATCGTCTTTACACGCAACTTTTCGCCTCGGTCGGTCACCGATGTGATCTTGTTTGTCAAGACCTTCAATTATAATCAAAGTCAAGCATCGGAAACTCCGGCTTCTCTCATCGAGTTCCTTCCCCAGCCCGGTAACAGTTGATAAGCCATTCCAGGCCTCGTACTTGCCATGCTTGCGGTGGCCCACTTCGTTTTATCACAAGTCAATAGTAAGACTCAAAAGTCGGCTCGACTCGTCAACTAGTCAGAGCCGAATCAAGTCGTGTGTAAGACCAGAAATGGGCCCAAACTTTATTACTCTTTCTCAAACTTTTGGAGCTGAGAAAGATAATCTTTGTGTCTATCCTCTTGCCCGCCCACCTCACCGTATCATCTCATGTTGATTACCAGGTTCTCAGGGTCAAAGGTAAACTTTATTACGAGGCCCTTTTAGGCCGAGTTAACTTACAACGACGTCCAGACCCGTGGGAAGGGCGCATATGTTCACGGTCACAAGATGACCGGATGTCGGCACCTCACTACAGCCGAGCCGCCCACTCGGACAAGTCCGGCGGTGTTTGAAAATAGGTAATATGGGCGCTAGGACAAGTCCGGCGGAGTTCAAACGGATAGCACCACTAGTCTTCGCGCTGAAGAAGTGTAAAGGGTTCGAAATTGAGGAGTCAGGACTTGCCCATGGAACAGGAAAGAAGAAAAAGAGAATGAAAAGAAGGCCATAAAGAATAAAGGAAATGGAAGGAAAAAATCTGACGGAATTCAAGTAGTTTGCACTTTGCAGAAACTGTTAAATGTCAAGAACAAAAAACCAATAAGTATCAAGGTAAGTATTTCAGTAGCGTATGTAGTGGTTCACCAATCAAATAGGTGGCAAATAATGCATATAAGCTACAAGACATGGAGATGGTCCTGCATAGGGAAAGTAAAGTAAGAATGTAAAGTAGGTAAACAGAAGGGTAGATTAGAATTAGACATGGAACCTCAGACATTGGCCCAGCAAACAAGCTCAGTGACATTGTAGTACACCTTGATGAAAATGGGTTCATCAAAAACTCCCTATGACTTGTTCCCAATTCTCCTGTCCCTTTAATTCCATCACTGGTCCATTGCATTCATACTTCATAGTGTCAGGAAAAGAAAGAAAAGAAGGGGAGGAAGCAAAGGAAAAAAATAGAGGAGAAAAAGAGGATGCAGGTTTAACATTCATTATTTGAAGTTACTTCTGAGTTACCACCCACTCAGTGTGAAGCTTTATTTTCCTTTATGAGTCATATTTACTTCTTAGAGTTCAGATGACCAAATTGGACACATCAGTAGTAGCAAGTTGAAGCATAACACATGGTATTCACCCAGGAGTTTGATCTTGAAAGTTATATGTAGTAACCCTATATGAAGCAGAGATTACAGCCATTTGCAAAAAGAATGAGGCTCATGAGTTATTGTTTAAAGCAAATTCAAGGTCCAATATACTTCAATGTCATTGAAGAGAAACAATTTCATTGGATTTGTGTTGCAATTTGTTAGATTGTAGCCACTTCATTTTCTTCACAATGAATCCACCTTTCCATGATCAAAGAAAAACAATATCCCAGTCAAACAAGAATGCTAAAAAAAAAGGGACAATCTGTCATTGACAACCCAAATAAAGAAAAAGAGAATCAATGAAAATGATACATATTACACATCAAAGAGTAACCACAATGGTATGATTTGGAATTCTAATAATTGGAGTTGTCCATACAATGCTATTTTTACAATTTTGTTCAATCTTTGGTAACAAGATCCAGGAGAGTGGGGTCCAAATTAATGAATTTGACAGCTCTGCTGAATGAACTTATAACCTTTTTTACCCAACAACAACAGACTTTGGAACAAGGTCATGCCAATGTCATTTGAAGAAAACTTCACAATTCAGATGCAGATAATTTTCCATGTGGCCAGATTGGTGGGCATATTGATCTTCTTGCTCATCATGTTGATTTAATTGTTCATTATGGACATGTGTCTCACACTGGGAAATACCATCATGATAATATATAGAGCCAGTAGCACCATTGAATGCATTGAATACTGTAGATGATCACGTTTTAAAAACAGCTGATAATGGGGGAAAATAATGATTGGTGTGTTGTGTATTAAGGATTCAAGGAGTATGAAATCATACAGCTTCTACTACTGTACTACTTATTACAGCCAACAGGTCATTGATTTCCAGCAGTATGTTGCATCTTTGGTCAGGACTAGTTCAAGAGCTCACATTGCACATATGGCAAATAAAGTTTGGCATAACATAGGTTAAGTTTTAATTCACATTGTAATCGTGTACTGTCTTGAGGAGAGGCTGAACTCTAGATGGTATAGGGATATTATATGTATGATACTTATATGGCTTCAATGTACAGTGGCAATGCCATGCTCTAACACCATCTGGACTGTACTAATCCAATGAGAATCGCTATAACTCACTAAAAAAGGAGGGCCTCGTATCTTGCCATGCAAAGCAATGGCACCTTTCCCCAGTTACTCTCTCTTTATCCAGAAGTAGTCCTCACGGCGTGCACTTGGATAATTATCCCGGATAATATCCGACGTGCATCTTACTGTCACATGTCAGTATTTCTATTAATCATCCCAATTGAACTTTATCACTCGCTGAAACCTTAAAATTTGGAGCTGTGAAGTGGATCTCACGTGCATTTGGATAATCTTGTGTCCATTCTAGCTTACACGCTACTATCCTTGCAGTTTGGTAAAACTGATCAATTCTTTTTTTTTTTTTTGATATTAACTGTTTGCTCTTGAAAACAGGAAAATCATGGGTAAACGTGATAAACTCAAGAACACATTTGATAAAATGTTTGGAAACAAAGAAAGGAATGACATTATCAAAGATTCCTTGGAGACATCCTTGAAAATTCTTAAAGAATCTTCTGATTTCAATCCCATTTTGAAGGCAGCAGTTGGTGGAGTCTGTGCAAGTCTTGAAACCCTCAATATGAGACTTTTGTTTATTAAAATATCTATCCTATAAACTGTACATCTAGAAAAAGAGCAAGAATAAAAAAGATATGATTCAGATGACTGCAGACTTGGCAGCAAAGGCACAAGAACTTGCCAGTCTCAAAGGCCAAGGAAATTCATCTGAAGTGGAGCATTACTTTGAAGAATTAGCAGGGTATTTTAACTATACCCATCTTTGTAATTAAGTCTCATTTTATTCACAGAAAACTGGAATCAATCAACACAAAATTGGGAGAGAAGTTGGACCATTCTGCACTCCGCAGGACATTTCAGGCTGATCATGATGCTGGAGAAATTGAAAACCATTGTCGAGAGCTACAAACAGCATATGATCAGTGTAAGGTATGTTTTGTTAAGTAATCAAATTTATAAATTCTGTAATGTTTTGTTTCCTTTTTGTCTAGACTCAAATATTATTCAAGATGGAAAGGGATACTACAAAGATAGAGAAGGATACTACAAAGATTGAAAGGGATACAACAAAGATAGTAAAGATATGTCACTTTGTTTACATGTTTAAAATAATATTAATGACCCACAAACAGACACTGATCACAAGCAAGCTTAGAAACTCCGAGCAAGCACCTCATGATGTTGGTCCAGATACGACCCCATGCACTGATGGCACAAGAGTTACAATTTTCAATGAAATCATGGACTGGGTGCAAGACTCTGATTCACCTAATGCCTCCTTGGGCTACTGGATGTGTGGTATGGCAGGAACAGGAAAAAGTACCATTGCTAAATCACTATGCTTGAGGCTTGAGGAGCAGCAATTACTTGCTGGGTCATTTTTCTGTTCTCGGCAGATTCCAGAATGTAGAGAGTATCATCATATTATCCCAACTATTGCCTATCAGTTGGCATACTACTCTAGTACATTTGGAGAAACATTGGAGAAAGTTTTGGAGGAAGATCAGAACATTGCCCTCAAAGAGCCATCTTTTCAGATCAAGAAACTCCTAATCCAACCATGGGAAGCTGTTAAGAAGATGGGAAGATTTGAAGAGCATGTACCAGTGATTGTGATAGATGCATTGGATGAATGTGAGAATGTTTCAGAAGTCCTAAAGGCTATAGTCCCTGCTATCCAGAATAAACAAATGCCAGGATTGAAATTTTTCTTTACCAGTAGACCTGGGAAAAATGTCTCAAGCCACCTTGAAATTGACAGCCAGGTTGCTAATTCTGGAAAAGTCAAAAATTTCTATTTGCACAATGTGGAGAAAAATCTAGTCCAAGATGACATTAGAAAGTTTCTTAAGAATAAACTTCAAGATGTTACAGATGAACAGATCCAGATTCTGGTTAACAGCTCAGGAAAACTATTTATCTATGCTGCTACAATTGTCAAATATGTTACTGGTACTGATGTATATGAGCAAGAACGTTTGGATGATGTATTAAAGCTAGCACAGGATCCACATGCCATGGATAATCAAGGAATAGATGAATTATATGGGGAGATTCTGAAAAAGGCCATGTTTGGACAGAAGCAGTCAGAAAGGCAGATGAGCTTGAGAATTGTCCACACTGTTGTGTCTGCAGCTACACCTGTGACTTGCGAAACTATTTCTCACCTTGTTGACTGTAGTATGAAGGTTGCAAATGCCACTATTCAAGCCCTGCAATCAGTATTATACATCAACAAAGAAGATAACAAAGTCTATACTTTTCAAGCCCTGCAATCAGTATTATACATCAACAAAGAAGATGACAAAGTCTATACTTTTCATGCTTCTTTTCCAGATTACATGTTTTCAGAAGAGCGCAATAAGGAAAATTGTTGTATCCAGTGGGTGCATCAAGTCCTGTTAGAAAAAGCATGTCTTGGCATAATGGACAAGAAACTCCACTTTAACATGTGTAATCTGCCATCCTCTTTTCTACTGGACAAAGAAGTAGAAGGGATTGAGAAAAGGATTGCTGAAAATATACCTGGTGAATTGGAGTACTGTTGTTTTTTTTGGGCATACAGGCATCTAGTACTCCTTGAGACACTAGTAGTCCTTGAGACAGTCGCGTTTTTTTCTTTAAATATGCATGCCTTCATATAATAGTGTATCTTAGGATGAAGTAGGCTTATACATATGTATTCTAGCCAAAAATGAGAAGTGTAGCATTTGTGGAAGACGAGTAGTATGCAAAACACTGCTCAAAATGAAGGGTTTGAGACGCGGAATTATGATTTTCAGACTTTTTTTCTCAAATCTCCCTCTTTTTTGGCCAAACTTCTGGCCATAAGTTCTTAGTTAGCCATTGATTGTGTCTTGGAAACCTCAGTCATGGGATGCAGTGACTGAGTGATAATGGAGAAAAAAAGATAGGTTCCAGTGTGACAAATTGCCTGTCTCGCGCGCTCATTTTAGCTGATGTCACGCTGTCTCAAGGACTCCAAAAGCGTGACATCTGGCACTTTCTCAAGACTCACCAGTAGTACAGTTTATACAACACCATTTAAATTGCTTGAGTACTGTAATCTAGTCTCAGGATAGTGTACTTTCTGCTGAGATACTTAATCTTAGCTTAAATGTTGGTTGTGGAAAGTTATATACCAATTTCGATAAGGTGTCTCAAGGAGTACTAGATACCTGTATCACTTGGGAAAATGCACATTAGATGAAGCAGTGATAAGCATGCTGGAAACATTCATGCAAAAAAAGATGATATTTTGGATTGAAGCAATGTTTCTGTTGGATAAACTTCCATTATGTTTGGAGATTTTAGAGATTGCAATCAAGGTAGGTTTCAACAAAATGATCAACATAGAAAATATATACTGAAGTAAGACTTAATAGATCCAATTGGGTGAGAAAAATGAAGTCATGTTGAGACAAATAAGAGGGATGGTCACCATGTGTGCATTGGGGAAGATTCAAGGCAGGATGCCACATTTATATCTCAGCATTGCCCCTTTTTTTCTTGAAGAGATTCCCATTTTTGATGGTTTCCAGAAACTTATGAAGGTGAGGAAGGCAGGAAAAACATTAAGACAACTAGGATCCTGGAGTGCACCAGCAGGGATAGAATGTTTGAGTTTATCACCAGATGGGAGTACACTGGCTACAGGATTAGAAAATGGAGATATCATGACTTGGGATACAAAAACTGGTCTTCAAAAGGGAGATCCATTCCGTGGGCATAGTAACAAGGTCAGTTCAGTGGCATTCTCTCCAGATGGAGAGAGGATTGTTTCTGGCTCAGAAGATACCACAGTGAGGGTCTGGAATGCAAGGACTGGTGCTCCAGAGGGAGATTCATTCCAGGGGCATAGTAGTGGGGTCACTTCAGTGGCATTCTCTCCAGTTGGAGAGAGGATTGTGTCTGGCTCATATGACAAGAAAGTGAGGGTCTGGAATGCAAGGACTGGTGCTTCAGAGGGAGATCCATTCAAGGGGCATAGTGGTTATGTCACTTCAGTGGCATTCTCTCCAGATGGAGAGAGGATTGTGTCTGGCTCACATGATGACACAGTGAGGGTCTGGAATGCAAGAACTGGTGCTCCAGAGGGAGATCCATTTCAGGAGCATGGTGATTGGGTTAGATCAGTGGCATTCTCTCCAGATGGAGAGAGGATTGTGTCTGGCTCAGAGGACAACACAGTGAGGGTCTGGAATGCAAGGACTGGTGCTCCAGATGGTGATCCATTCCAGGGGCATCATGGAGCAGTCACTTCAGTGGCATTCTTTCCAGATGGAGAGAGGATTGTGTCTGGCTCATATGACAGCACAGTGAGGGTCTGGAATGCAAGGACTGGTGTTCCAGAGGGAAATCCATTTCAGGGGCATAGTGATTGTGTCACTTCAGTGGCATTCTTTCCAGATGGAGAGAGGATTGCATCTGGCTCATATGACAATACAGTGAGAGTCTGGAATGTAAGGACTGGTGCTTCAGAGGGAGATTCATTCCAGGGGCATAGTAATGTGGTCAATTCAGTAGCATTCTCTCCAGATGGAGAGAGGATTGTGTCTGGCTCAGATGACCACACAGTGAGGGTCTGGAATGCAAGGACTGGTGATCCAGAGGGAGATTCATTCCAGGAACATGGTAATGTGATCAATTCAGTGGCATTCTCTCCAGATGGAAAGAGAATTGTTTCTGGCTTATCTGACAACACAGTGAGGGTCTGGAATGCAAGGACTGGTGCTCCAGAGGGTGATCCATTCCAGGGACATAGTGATCAGATCAGTTCAGTGGCATTCTCTCCAGATGGGGGAGAGGATTGTGTCTTGCTCAGATGACAACACAGTGAGGGTCTGGAATGTAAGGACTGGTGCTCCAGAGGGAGATCCATTCCAGGGGCATTGTTACGACCGAAGCCGTACTTCAAGGATTCTACGCTGAGGTCGTAGGTTCTGGATAAAGTTCGAAGAACCTCGTCACAAAGACAAAGGTTCAGAATTAGACTCGGAAGGCCTTCGTCACAAAGACAAAAGGTTCTGGGTTCCGAGGTTCGAGTTGACCTTGTTACAGAAACAAAGGTCAAAGGTTCGATGAGTTCGACGAGCCTTTACAAGTAGTAAAGGTTTGAGAAGTCTTAGAAGAAGGATCTCGCAGAGTCCTTGTAGTAAGGCTAAAAGGTATAGATTGGGAAGGTCGAGCTAAAGAACCAGCTCAGCCAAAAGCTATCTTAAATACAAGGAGTCCTCATGTACTAAGTATTACTGAACCATGTCTTATCCATGAGGAATACGAGAGGGAAAAGGTAGGAAACAATAAGGAAACATGCATTGATATGCATGTTGAAAGCAAGAATAAAGCATGTTCTGATGAACATGAAGGAAGTATAAGTAAAACAGCGAGGAAATGTAAAGGAAGCAATAAAGACATGCAGTCTATGCATGTTAAAGGTGAGGATAAAGCATGTTTAGGTAAACATGCTGGAAACACATGTTATGAGTGAAACATGAGGCAAACATGAGGAGTAAGCAAGGTGTCCTCATGTATGATCACAAAGGTGAAATGATGTGACGGAGGTGGAGGAATGTGAAAGAGGTGAAGGGACGTGAAAGGAAAGAGGGTTGTGATGATCTAAAGGTTTTGGTAAACATAAGAGGTAAGACATCCTCGTGTGTGTCAATGGAAATATAGTAAAGAAAAGGAAAATGAATATGGAGAGGGAATAACTGTAACAGGCATAGTAATAGGGTCACTTCAGTGGCATTCTCTCCAGATGGAGAGAGGTGTTGAACTTTGTTCTATTCCTTTCTTTTATCTACTTTACATTATGCACAGCTTTTTCCCATATATGTAGTATATGATCTATGGCTATGAGCACATGATACAAATGGTCTGTGCACACTTCTTTGTAGTATATAAGGACAGTAGTTACTGCCTCAATACTCAGTTCGTTTCTCTGAAACAGTCGCCTTAAGTCCTCTTAAGTCTTTACTAACAGTCTAACTTTTGTCTCCAGGTATGTCTCAGGTCATACTCTCCTTCTAGCAGGATGCGCCCTCGACAGGTTATGGGCCCCGAGCCCTTGATCTCTGGATACCTGGATGCTTGATCCATGTCGCGCGTTTTATCCGCTGCATATTGGATCGCATACCTAGTTTTGACTCTCCGTTCTGCTGCACTACTTCGAGTACTGCGCGAACGTTATCCGTTTTACTACACTACTTCGTGTACTGTGGTGAACGTTGATATTGGGTCGATGTCACCGTTGAGTGGCGCCCTTGCGGCTGCCTTTTATTATTCTCTTTACAGTGTAGGACTAACGCTGACGGTTTGACTCCCCAGATCTTTTAACATTTTACGATTAAAAATGTCCTCTGCTCTTGTAAACTGTGTTCCCGTTCTCACTGGTGCCAACTGGATCGAGTGGTCCGACGCCATTGAGGCGTTCCTCATGTCTCAAGGACAATGGTGGGTCATCGCTGACTCGCGCCCCGCTGCCACCGACGCCGAAGGACGAAAATCCTGGGACGCTGACAATTATAAGGCGATGGGTAACATCCGTCTTCGTGTCTCCCCAGCGGTTAAGTCCGCCATCTCTGATGCCACTGGTGCGAAGGAGATGTACGACAATCTCAAAGGCAAGTACGGCAAGCCCGGGGTTGCTGCAGTCTTTACCGAATTTAAACGTGCCATCGATTACCACATTCCTAACGACAAGCATCCCGCTCCCGCTATCGATAACATCATTATGTTCTTCACCCGAATCGCCGCTAACAGCCCGACTACTGGTACCGCTACTACTAGTATGGCAATTCCCAAGTTTATTCAGGCAATGCTTATCGTCAGTAAGCTCCCTGATAGGTACTCATTTGTTGTCCAGTCAGTCGCTCAGACTCCTATGGACGAAATCGTCGAAAGACTGACACCGGAGCGCATCCGCGAAGCCGCTATCCATGCCTGGGAAGGCAGGAGCAAGCGCAACGACGGCAACTCCGGCAAGAGTGCCAACAAACTCTCGGCTGTGAAGCGAAAGGATGGTGACCCTGATTTCAAGTCGCAGCAGAAGCGCCAAAACACCGGCGCTGAGCAGCAGACTAAGCAGGAAGGAGATGGGAAGAAGAAGCGTCAGCGCGGCAAGCGCTCTGGCAAGGGTAAGGAGAAAGCCAACTCGGCTGACGATGGGGGTGAGTGTTCTCACACTATATCCTCCACCATCGTCATGGACCCGGCCGCACTTGATGTGCGCCGTCCTTTCTTCTCTCCGGCTCCCAAGCCCTTCGACGCATTCTTTACCTCTACCAAGAGGTCTATCAACCTTGTTTGGGACATCGGCTTGGAGCCGACCTGTGAACGAGTTCGTGCCCTCGAGGATGTCGTCATGTCTGACGCTCCAGTAGCCTCTAGCTCTCGACCCTTGGCGGATCGATTAGGAGAAGAAGACTACGATGCCGTATCCTTGGGCTCCTCTGATGAAGATGATGGGTTCGTCTATTCATTTTCTCTACCCTCTGACAGTGGCACTAATGCGCATTTATCTGCTGCAGGTGACTGGTATATTACTGATTCTCATGTTGTATCCCCCACTGTACTACTACCTTCGTCCAATATATGCGCACATTGTTCTGCAGCTAAGTGTGACAAATGTAAGGGTTTTGAGAAAATATTAGAAGACTTCTTTAAGTCAAATTGGCTACTCGACTCTGGTGCTTCGGCGCATTTTAGTAACGATAAAGCCGATTTTACCAAACTCCAAGACATTGATCCGATACCGGTGAAAACTGCGAACGGCCTGACTCATATCACGGCCCGAGGATCTGTCCGTCTTAGTCAAGGATCAAATATCTATACGATCGAACCGGTCTTTTACGTCCCCGACCTAAATCAGCGACTCTTGTCGCTTGGTACCTTTTTACGTGATTACGAGGCCCTTTTAAGGCCGAGTTAATTTACAACGACGTCTCAATTGTTCCCACGGGCACAGATTCGTGGGATAGTTCATAGCAGCGCTCGGCTTCTGCGGTCGTCCCAAGGTCTAGACTGGCACCCAATTACAAATCATGATGAAAACGCGCGAGAATGGGCAAGCGCCCATCATGATCAACTGTTACGCTGCCCGAGACGGGAAAGTTGATGCCTTCCGGTCCAAACAGGACCACATCGGTGACGATTCCTTCGTAAATTCCGGTCTCGTGATTATGATTACACAACGGCCCTATTTGAGCTCAGGACACGCCGTCAAGTTTGAACCAGTTTGCGCAACTAAGTCAAAATACTGTACTACTTATATCCACCAAGTGTTCGATACCTTACATCGTAACTCCTTCAGGTTTGCTTGACCCTGATTTGCCCGGCTTTTTTCGGCTTTTTTCAGTGGATCAAACCGGGCAAGTCACAAGGGGCAGGGTTTTGGTAACAAGCTGCCTCGGCAACCATTGAATTACATTGAGTTTTTGTGATGTGCCACTTGGCAACAAGCAGGCAAGCCAGCAAAGCCAGCCAAAGGAATCATGCCATTTCACGATGTAGAGGCGTTACGCAATATTTTCACCCCAAACAGCTGTTCATCACCATTTTGAGTGCGTTATGGGTCATATACAGTAATTTTAGCTCTATGCCAATGTAAACTAGAGTCGAAATGATGAGAAAAGCTTGAAAATAAGGTCAAATGGTTGGAGGCTGAGAACATGATATTTTAGATCTGGGCCTCTGCATTATGTGATGTACTAAAAACCCTAGTGTTCAGAGGGGTGGTTTTATGCATGACTGAACACTTGGTCAAAATAATACAGTATAGTAACCAGACTCAGACTCCTTCAGAACAGGGGTTTCTGTGATGAATTTCAGTCAGTATTTTGAGCACTGTGGTTTATCATCTCATTTATTGTACTTCAAATTCACAGACAAGGTGTAGTAAGTCACAAATGTACATGCAGGTTCTTAGCTACCTAGTTTGAGGGGAAAATGACAAGGATGATTAGAAAAACACAAGTGGTTTGCAGTCTCCCAGCTGACTGCATGCATAGCTTCTAATTCCCAGCATGTTGCATTTTGTTCTTGGTTTTTCTAACTAAAATTCAGAACTACTGACAGCATCTTGGAATGATATCAACTGTTAGAATATCAAACTATACATGGAGTACAGTCATTGGTCACTTGTCTATCATTCTACTGTTCATAACTTCACCACATCCCCATTATAGGTTCTTATTTTTCTATATATGGCATTCAAGTTATTGGTTTCTACTTGGTAGTAGTATGTGTACATGATTACATTCACTTCACATGTCTTGCATCCAAGTTGCTCTGAGCTTTGTTACTTATTTATTATGAATAGTTACTGATGCTCAATGTACTCCAATGACTTTATTATTTCTAGGTAAATATATGGACATGTCTCATATTGGAGTGCCTCTGAGTCTGACTTTAGTTATTTCTAGCATTCATTATCTCAACATCAACAACTTGCAAGCTTCTGATTCTGATCACTCTAGTTTTCCAATATGTTTGAGCATATATTTGAATCATGTATTGCTCAACAAAAATGGATGAAGTATATCAGTAATCAAGGATGTAATATTGTCCTGGACAGAGCATGTACTTCAATGAACACCAAAGAGTAGATCTAACATCATTGACTAAACTTGGATTGGTTCCCACATTATGTGTTCTTCATTTGGAGAATTTTACCTTATGATTATCTGAGTACGCAGTAACCAGACCTTAAATATTGAAGTGTTAACCTTACAACTTACAGCCTTGCACCTGCCCCATTTGTGCCTCATGAAGCAATAGTCTACTTCTTTGAAACGTTTTGAGTCACATCATATCTTTTCTATGACTCGGAAAGTAAAAAAAATAGCAGCTGTATTGTGTACAGATTCAAAATATATAGAATACAGAGGAAATATTTTTATCTGGTTCAATAAAATATAAAACTGGAGGAAATCGCTTGATTTAAGTACCAAATGTATGTGAAAATCCCAGTAGAGATACATGAAAAGAGCCAAATGGCCAAATCTAACTAGGTTTTACAATTTTAAATATGCAAAAATCAACGATGAGAGTGCTTGTATATAAAAATATTTCCAAATAGAAATTATTCAACGGGGCAACTTGGAGACATGGAATATATTGAGCTTGTTTGCAAAAAGCTCATTATATCTAAGCACAGTTATCATGAGAGGCCATTGGGTGAGAATATGGAAAATTGTTGGCATCAACTGGAAATCCATTAGATTCAGGATCTCAGATTTAGCTCCTATTCATGGGGTAGCGATGAGCTAGCAAAATGAGAGATCATTCTAAACTTGTTTACAATACTAAAAATTTTCCTGCAAAAACAGTTGAAAGTTACAGTTGCTATCTAGGACTCCATTAACATGGATCATCTGCCTATATTTTAAATTTAGCAACTGCAGTGACTACTTATCATCTTGCACTTCTAGATCCACCACGATTTACTTTCAAATGATAAAATAAAAGATAAAATAAAGGGCCTCGTACCATGCCATGCAAAGCAATGGCACCTTTCCCCAGTAACTTAAATGTGCGTGGTAATTCGCAGCATATTCAGTTGATGAGCAAAACCAGTCAAAGATTTTTATCTTTTACCAAACGTCATCCGGCAGAAACTTTATATTTCTTGCCACATACACAGCATGATGTCGCAGAAATTGCTGACACTTGCATTTACCATCTCGATTACGAGACAATGCATCGCCGATTAGGCCACCCTTCGCGTGACGTTCTTCTTAACGCGCCTAAGCATACCAACGGCTTCCCGAAGATTGAGATTCCTCGTGATACTCCTCTTTGCCGTGGTTGTGCCGAAGGGAAGTTGCCATTACGAGCATTCCCACCGAGCCTGAGACGTGCTACACGTCCCTTCGAACTTATCCATTCGGACTTGAAGGAATTCCCCGTACTCTCTTATCATAAATATAAGTACGCTATTGTCTTTTTAGACGACTGCAAGAGTCACGTGTGGATAACCTTCCTGCGCACCAAAGCTGCTGCACTCACCGCGACTAAGCATTTCATTGCTATGGTCGAGACTCAGTTTAAAACTAAAATCGAAAGATGGATGTCTGACGTCGGCGGTGAATACATGTCTGATGCCTTCGTCAACTTGATGAAGGAAAAGGGTATTGATATCCTTAAAAGTGCGCCGTACACGCCCCAACAAAATGGGAGAGCGGAACGATTTATGCGTACTATGATGGATAAAGCCGAAGCAATGCGGCTATTTGCTTGCATTCCGGACTCGTGGTTTGAATTCTCGGTAGAACATGCCGTCCACATTTACAACCGGACACCTCTGCGTCGCCTTAAATGGCAGACTCCCTATGAGGGAATTAAGGGGGAGATTCCTCGTATTGACCATTTACGTGTCTTTGGCTGTGGTGCTTATGTACATATCCCAGCCAACATACGAAAGAACAAACTCTCGCCTAAATCAGAATACATGGTGTATCTGGGCGTAGCTCCTGGTGGACATGGCAATCGCTTTATGCGTCTACCAAACAATGTTGTTTTTACATCGGCTCATGCTATTTTCGAGGAGACAGTCTTCCCCAAGTGCGAGAAGCGTCCCCGAACGTCCCGTAAATTGCCTTTATCGGCACCCGATGATGAGGATCCCGAATACAATCCTCCAGACTCGATTCCTGACGACGACGATGATGATGGTTTTACCTCTCATCCTCCTCGCGGTCCTTCCCACCAAGATGGACAGGAAGATCCGCAGGACGACGGTCCAGCGGCTCCTAGTCCCCCGCCTTCGCCTCCGGCAGAGGAACCTGAACCGGAACAGCCTCTGGCACCTCGGACCTCAGGGCGTCAGCGGAAAATGCCTTCACGACCTGGTAATCTCTATGGGGATCGGCCCCCGGCAGAGATTCAAGCAGATAAACCTAATGAGTGGAAGAAAACTGTAGGAGACACCGAGCAGTGGCGAGACCCCGGTAAAAAGCCACGGGGCAGACCCCCTCGACCTACAGTACCAAAACAGGTTCCCGGACCTAGTTCTGTGCCTGGTAATCCAGGTTCATCCACCACCGGCGACACTCAACCTGCACCAGAACGTGAGGAAGAAATAACGCAATTATGCAGGGAAGGGGGAGTTAAATTTATTAATTACCTGCTTTCTCAAGCGGTAAATGAGGAATCGGTCAATAATGCCTACAAAAATATCCGTGAGTGGCATTACCGAGATATTGCTCGCCTGCCAAAGGCTGAGCAGGAGGAGTGGAAGACTGCTTGCCGCGAAGAATTAGAGGCACTTCGCAAACGCAACGTCTTTGAACTCGTGGATCGACCTTCCAATAGAAAGGTTATTAAAAACCGATGGGTCTTCGACGTCAAAAGCGACGGTCGTAAGAAGGCGAGGCTCGTCGCTAAGGGTTTTTCCCAGGTTGAGGGTTTAGACTTCGACCAAGTCTTCTCTCCAGTAGTCCGATTCGAGACAGTGCGACTCGTCCTCGCATTGGCAGCACTCGAGAACTGGCATTTGTCCGGTGTCGATGTTCGCAGCGCCTATTTGTACGGCAAACTCGATGAAGAGATTTACATGGAACAACCGGAAGGTTTTAAAACTTCTGGACAGGAGCACAAAGTCATTCGACTTAAACGTGCCCTCTATGGACTCAAGCAGGCAGGCCTCTCTTGGTGGCACTCCCTTGATGCATCCATGAAGGAACTTGGGTTCGTCCGACTCACTTCCGACGCGGGCATATTCGTCTTCACATCTAAGACTGGCGAGAAAGTCATCGCCGTTGTCTATGTAGACGACGCCATATTTTGTGGCAAGGACAAAGCATTAGTTCATAAGCTGAAGGAGATGTTTATGAAGAAATGGGAATGCAGGGATCTTGGCGACGCTAAGGAGTTTCTCCGAATGCAGATCGTCAGGAATGGCAGCCAGATCAAGATAAATCAGTGCGCCTACCTTAATAAAGTGATAGAACGCTGTGGCATGCAAAGCGCTACGCCTGCGCGAACTCCACTCCCTGCTGGTTTTCAGCCAACTCCTAACGACTCCCCATTCGATCCCGTTCTTCGGCAGAGATTCCAGATGGTCATTGGATCTTTGCTTTATATAATGTTGGGCACACGACCCGACATCTCATTCGCTGTGACTAAACTGGCGCAATTTGCTGCCAACCCATCTAAGGAGCACTTGGATAAAGTGCTGTATATCTGCCGCTATCTTCTTGGAACTCGTTCCTATGCTCTCGTTTATGATGGTGCTTCCGCCCAAGGCTTATCAGCCTGTACCGATTCAGATTGGGCATCTGACCCGAACTCACGTCGTTCCCAGACTGGCTTCTTTTTACAGATGGCCAAAGGAATATTTACTTGGACTTCTCATGCTCAGAAGACAAT
Organism: Dendrothele bispora CBS 962.96; assembly: GCA_004369135.1. Taxonomy (NCBI): domain Eukaryota; kingdom Fungi; phylum Basidiomycota; class Agaricomycetes; order Agaricales; genus Dendrothele; species Dendrothele bispora. The sequence continues at coordinate 288 of ML179918.1, read as the reverse complement.
TGCACTCTCTTCTACTGAGGCCGAGTATATGGCGCTCTCAGACTGTAGCCGCCAGGTTGTCTGGATCATTACCTTACTCAAAGAGATAGGTTACGATCTAGAACCTATACCTATTTATGGGGATAACCAGGGATCAATCTTCATGGCCTCCAATCCGATAACTGAACGCCGCTCTAAACATATAGATATTCGTTATCATTATATTCGCGAAGTTATCGAGAACGGCCTAGTCAAAGTACGTTTTATCGACGGAAATGACAACCCCGCCGACCTATTCACTAAAAACCT
>ML179917.1:13122-40608 GCA_004369135.1 Dendrothele bispora CBS 962.96 | reverse complement strand
TCAGGGCTCACTACAGTCCTTATATTCCCCTTAAAAGATACAATATCGGCACTCGTAGTCGCAATATTGATACTTAAAATGCGAGAATTTTCGCACGGCGTGTCTGGGCAGTTGGCATAGTCGGAGTCGGTAAATCCAATGAGGTACACTGTTTTCTTCCCTCCAAGCTGTAATTCCAGGTTGCGAGTCCCCTTTAAATATCTAACCACATGTATTGCTTGTTTCCAGTGTAGACGGCCATAACAATCATTGAAGCGGCTTAGCTGTCCAACAGCGTGTGAGATATCTGGGCGAGTTCCAATGGCAAGATACATGAGGGAGCCGATGAGACGCCGGTATGGGACTTTTGCCATTTCTTGCTTCTCCTCCTCAGTCCTTGGACTGTCTCCACGCAAAAGTCTCGTGCCGGGCTCTAATGGTGTTTTGACTGCATAGGTATTTGCTTCATCCTGGCCAAATTCAGAGACAATTCTATCGATGAGCGCTACCTGCGAGAGCTGTATAGTGCGGTTAGGTCGGTCGCGTTTGCTTGGATTCCAACGATGAAGTGTAGATCACTGTCGGAGATCTCCCACTTTGTTCTCATTTGATCCTTGAAGTGTTCATTCTCCTCCTTGGTGGAGGCAGCACTTATGAAGTCGTCAACATGCACTGCACATATTATCGTACCGGTGTTGGTTTGTTGGTGGTATATGCAATGCTCGACACTGACCCTGGTGAAACCCCATTCCAACATAGCTTTATGCATGGTCCGATTCCAGGTTCGTCCGCCCTGTTTCATTCCATAAAGTCTTTTCTGTAGCTCCCAGACATAGTCCTCCTTTCCTTCTTCTTTAAAACCTTTTGGTTGCTCCATGTAGCATGGGTGTTCGAGTTCGCCATGGAGGTAAGCAGTTTTGACGTCCATCTGTTGTATGTCCATGTCTAATGCTGCTCCGATGTGACAGATAATTCTCTCGGATTCCAGACGTGCTGTAGGCGACGTAGTTTGGTCATGGTCTTGTCCCCAGACTGCTGCGAAACCTTTACAAACCCATCGAGCTTTAAATCAAACAACGTGTCCCATCTCATCTCGTTTCTTTTTGAAGACTGGTCTCCCTTGTAGGACTCGTCGGCCTTTAGGGACTGCTGACTTGGGAATGAGTTTATAGACGTTGTGTTTACGGATGGAGGCAAATTCCTCGTCTAAAGCCATCAGCCATTGCTCGCATTCGCCGTCAATGCTCAGGGCCTCTTTCAGGGTAGCAGGTTCGTCAGGGAAATTGACGTTTAGGATGTCTTCATCGGCTGCAGTTAGGACATCGTCATACCAAGCACGCAAGACAGCCGGTTCCTCGGAATTGTCAGCTTCCTCCATTGTCCGAGTCGAACTTGTTTGTTCCCATCGATTTTGGTGCTCAGCCTTCTTCCTCTCGGCACTGGCTTTGGAGTCAGCTATGGCTTGTTCTAGGCGAGTAGTGACCGGTCCTGCCGCTTTCTTGGCAACATTATCGGCTACACGACTTGAGCGCCAAGGTTCTATGGTGGTTGGCACATGTTCCGTTGCCGGTGAAGGATCTGGCTGGTTATTAGCATCAGGAGAGTAGTATGGCTCAGGCTCAATGTTCTCGTCTTCATCATCGCTGTCATTAGAGATGTTGTTATTCTTTGGAGGTGAGTTTTCCGGTGATGACAGATTTTTCAGTGGAAGATCGTTGTTTGGTGTACTGACAATCTTGTCTGGACAGAATGGTTTTGGGATCTCGTCTTGGGACTCAATGAAGCGAACGTGGAATGATGTAATGACTCTGTGGGATGGTTTATGGTAGCAGATATATGCCTTGGAGTTTGGGGAGTATCCAATGAGAATGCATTTGAGCGAGCATTCATATATCTTTGGGTTGGTTTTGTGTTGTATGAGGACAAAAGCCCTGCAACCGATTTCACATAGGTGAGACAAATTTGGCTTTCTCCCTTGCATAGCCTCATATGGTGTTTTGTTATGAAGTGCTTGAGTTGGTATGTACCAGCTAAGTTGTGCAGCGGTTTTGACAAAGTAGTCCCAGAGGTTAGGTGGTGCTCCGGCAGCGAGTCGCATAGCTCTTGCACGGCCAAAAAGGGTACGATGACTTCGTTCGACCTTCCCAATATGTGCTGATGTATATGTATATGGTGCCGTTTTCTGTAGTTTTGCTCCAGTGGCCTTGGTCCATGCTTCCATGTCTTTTGTGTCCAGTTCTTCACCGTCAATACGCCAAATCTGAATTGGCCACTCAGGAAACTCATTCTTGCGTTGGAGAGCCCATTCCTTCAGTTTAGGAAATGCCATGCTTTTCGCAGTAAGTGGGATTGCCCACATTCCGTTTGTGCATTCATCAACGATTTCCATAGAGTACAAATTATGTCTAGTAGACTGTATATCCTCCGGTCCTGCCAAGTCCACATATACCACCTGTAGAGGCCGTGTCGCTTTCGGACCCTCACGTACTTTCAGGACGGAATTCTTTCCTTGTTTTCCCTGTACACAGGATGAGCATGTTGGCGGGAGGTGGGATAGGTCTACACGCATACCTTCAGCAAGGTGATTCTTGGCCATGCGAATAATGGCCTGGACTCCAGCATGGCCGAGACATTTATGCCATGTCTCGAGATTGGCATTCGTGATTGCCGAGTTGGCGTGTTCCACTTTCGTTGTGGTTGCACCGTCCAAAGCATAGAGTTTTCCATCAACACGGGTTCCGCTAGCGACAAGCCGCTTGAGGGCTTGATCAACAACAGCACATCCTTTGTCGGTGAAGTTACATTGGTAGCCCTTGTCACATAGTTTTCCTACAGACAGAAGTCGAAGAGTGGCGCCTGGGATGTAGAGGACATTCTCAAACTTGAGGCGAGCTCCCCTGGCATTTCGAATCTTAACAGTTCCAATCCCAATCACTTGGATGGTACTGCCACCAACACCCTTGACCACTTTCGGTGGTATTGGCTTAAGATCGTAGAAGTCGGAACGTTCAGGTGAGAGGTGTACAGTGGCACCACTATCCAGGTACCAAGAGGAGAAGTTTGCTGATAGTAGTGCGAATTTGGATGAGTCCTTTGATGAAATAGGTTCGACTTTAGCTTCAGTAACATTGAAGGAAGTATTGACATGATCCTTCCAGTTAACAGATGTCTTCAGAGTACTGGCTTCCAACTCGAATAGGGCCATCGACAGCTCGCCGTCGCTGATAACTTCGTACTGGCTCGCAAGGGCCTGGAGATCACTGTTGGGAGTGATGTCGATTGCACTGCCGGCAGTTTCTGTAGTTTCGACTAGCATGTAAGCTTTCCCATTCTCATCAACGAAGCATTTCCCTGCTGTAGGAGTGGATTTCTGTTCCTTCGCTTTCCGGTCCTGCTCTCTCTTCTCTCGTGCCTTCTGGCGCTCGGCCAATACCTCTTCACGCCTTCCTTCCATGGGTCCACCTTTCGCAAATCAATTCTTGGTCAAGTAGCGGCCATGACATCCAGGAGTACCACAACGAGGGCCATCAGCATTTTTGCCGGATAGATGAGCTGCATTGGCAAGGACAGTATTGCCACATTCGGTTTCTTTTAGCTCTTTCTCTACTTGGCGGTATTCTCTCTCAAGAGCACTGCGAATGGACGCAAGTTGTTCCTTGGTTGCCCCAGTGGCCAAGAGCTGGGTATTGATCGTGTCGCGCATAGTATGGAGTTCTGTACTCATAGCGTTGAGTAGAATGAGTTGGTGGAATGCCTCTTCATCAGGAATTCCAATTTCGAAGATGTGTTTGACAAGGTCGGCGATCTTTTGCATGGTGTCCAGGATGGTGGCATCACATACAAAACGAATAGAGAAGGCCTCCTCGATCAGAGATATTTGGGTGATGTTGCCCTGCTTCCGATGGCGGGTCTTGAGAGAGTCCCACATCTCCTTTGAAGTCTTGCATTCTCGTACGTGAGTTTTCTCTGCTTGAGTAATGCGCATGCGAATACAGGCTCTTGCTAACTTATCGTTGTGCTCCCAAATGGCCTTTTGCTCAGTGGCAGAGTCGGCAGGTTTCAATACCGTGCCTTCGGCATATTCGCTGAGACCAACTAGTAGGAGCGCATCGAGACAAGACTCAGACCATTCGGTCCAGTTGCCTTTTGTAATATCAAGGGAAGAGAATTCTTGGAAGTGGGAGGGGCTCTTGACTTTACAGAGAGACATGATTGTGAGTTGCGAAAATAGTTGTGATATGTTAGAGAGTGGATCTTCTGAAGGGGTAGGAGATGGGGGTGTAGTCATACACAAGAGGTTGTTCCGAGGTGTTTAAGGTGATTTCTACGTGTCTGTCTTGCGAGAGATTCAGATGCTATGGCCCATAACCTGTAGAAATTTATAGTGTATACTCAGTCACTGTAGAAGAGAACAAGTGAATGATATTAGAATATGTACGTATAGTGTATACTATGAGATAATTAGTGTCTATACATGATATGAGAGTTATCGATGCACATACCTCAGTCACTGTAGAAGAGAACAAGTGAATGAGGTATGTGGCATCGGGTTTAGTGTCCTAAATAGGTAGCCGACTGTCACGTGCACGAAAAGGCGTCATTTGATGATGACGCGTCCCTTTGGTCCAAGCGCTGGATTCCAACAATACGGATTCTCTGTTGGTGTACAAATCTGGAAGCAAAAGATTCTGAGAAAATCGTACTTTTTTGTTTCATTTGTTGCTGCCCGGTATGATAAATTCACAATACAGAGGGTACATGTAGGATGGGAAACAAGAAAGTGCGGGTGCAAGTGTTGGTATGTGCTATTATGGGTGCAAGTGTAACTGTATGTAGAGATATGTGTATTGGGATTTGTGAATACACATCAGTCTACACTAAGAAAATAATATATTATGGTGATTTAGATAATTGTAGATATTGAGCTTGAGAGTGAAAACACAGATAACTGACTCAAGATTGAAGTATATTGATTTCAAAAGCCAAACCTTCAGTAGAACTGTTACAAGTTTTGGCTTTGTTCAATGAAACTTTTAGTGAAGACCCATTGGATCAAGAGATCCTTGATCTAGCCAGTCATTCTGATGATGATAGCCTTATTCAGAGAAGGGGACAGCATGTTCAGGGATTCCAATGATGTAAAGCTATTTCTCGATGGCAAGCATTGAATCTCTATTATCATGAGACTCTCCTAGAGAAATTAGGTCAACATGTTCAAGGAATAAGCTAAAATTGACACTCAGTTTGAAGATGATCATACAAAAGGAAACATTCTTAAGATATTATACATAATTGATGGAAAATCAATCACTTTACATAGATTTCCCCAATTGAAAATGCAGCTTACAAAGGGGAAACATACTTATTCATGAATGAAATCAGTATTGGCGATGAATTCATGGAGTACCTTGCTGCCATCAGAGATGGAAATCCAGTTATGGGCACTTACTTCTTTGGTTGAGGTTTACTTCAGTGTCTTTGTGGATGACTGTGCTAAAAAGGAATTTATTGACCTTTTGAGCCTTTCAACCAATACTAATGTTGTCAAAAAAAGAGGAGCAGATCACAATATTCTACTCTTTTGTTTGAAGAAGGCTATAAAAAATCAGATCTCCCCAGTACTCCTAGGGCTAATGTATGGGAGCATCTACTCACTCAGTGCACATAGATATAGAGGTGTAAGTTTGGATCAGGGGTTATTCTTGTACATAAATGATTATCAGGATGGTCTTTCAAGTACTGAGACAGCAGAAAAATATCAGGTGTTAAAATAGTATGCCACATATAACTGTCCCTAGAGGCGAGGTCATGGGAAGTCACCCTCAGGCTGGGGGTGACACAAAGAATGTAATTTATATTTAATCATACAACATAGAGATCTGTACTGACACTCCAGTACTTCCCTTGCAACTTCTACTCAAAACAATCAGTTCTAGGCTGGCTTCCTGTAAGGCAGCCATTGTACTAATTTCCCTTGACCTTGCCTCTGGTGTGCACACAAGTATTACACAGTGTCTTTTTCTTGAACCATCATGATCTATGGCTGTTTTTGTAATGTTGTGCAACTCATCATGAAAATAGGAGGGGATCCATCAACACTCCTGTACACAATAAGAATCTCCAGATCAGGCTCATAATCTATGAATTAGGGAAACTGGGAGCTCACTTTTGTGATGTGCCTAAGTATGCTAGAATGAACCAGAGCTCATATTGTTTTTGTACTAAAACTCCATATATTTTATTGAACCAAATCAAATTATTTCATCTATAATAGACTGTATCTGCAATGGGAAATTTAACAGTTTTTTAAGCTTTACTGAATTGGTTTTATATTGTTAGAGCTTTCATTTTTCCCGTTGCAGATACGGTCTAATCTATATATTTTGATTTTGCATATACAACCAACTTTACAGCCACTGTGTTTTTCTGTACCTTCATATTCTATAAAATATATAAATCATGGCATTCAAATTTGTGAGAGTTTTAGAAATATGAAGAGATACTGCAGCGTAGAGTATATTGGCCATTTACATGCTCAAAAATATCAGAAAACTAGAATTGAAATTGCAATATGCTGAGATTTAGGAGCTATGCATATTTGTTGACTTTAAATTCAGGATCTTAAAATTAATCCCTTACCTACTATGCAGTGATGAATCTACCAGAATAACAGACCTTTTTAAACTTGTTCCCAAGTTTTGAAATCTACAGCTATCCTAGACTCCATTGAAAGATCATTTGCCTAAATTCTCCTACTTATGTTTTATATACACTCCTACTAGTAGAGGTATCATAACATGCGCTCACTAAATGAAACGAGTAAAAACTAGGGGGCCTCGTATTTTGCCATGCAAAGCAATGGCACCTTTCCCCAGTTAATTTACAATGATCTCCAAACCATGGGAAGGGCACATATGTTCACGGTCAGACCGGCACTTTCAACAACCGAGCCGGTACCATTTAGTCTAGCCGTAGGCCTGCTCGGAGAAGTCCAGTGGAGTTACGCTATAGAGGTGGATTTTCGAACACCGCCGGTCCAAGCATGCCTTGGGTATGAGACCATTAGGTAACATTGTGTTGTTGTGTTTGGACTTAAGGCTATTGTCATATAGCTCGGCCCGACCTAAGCTCATTGCCTGCGACATAGTACTTACTAGCTTGTACTGGAAACGTGCCAATATATTAGTTCCATATTATGTCATTTTCAAAACAGTGCATCATGATTCATTTCCTTTCACCAACATTTTTTGTCTGTTTTCAGAATAGTAAAATATTCTGGGGACATTTCGATCAAAAATTCAAAATAGAATGGTATAAAAAGGAAAAGCAGGAGAAAGACAATTCCAAAAATGGACAGTGCTATACCTTATAATTATCCACGAGCAGAGTAGATTTATTATTATGTTCAGAACCCAGGAAGGAACTTTGATGTTAGGATATCATCTAATAGCTGAGTCAATAGGATAGGAAAAGAAAGGAAAGGGAGAAAGGGGAAAGGAAGAAAGGGGGAGGGAGGAAAATCAAATGGTAAAGGGAGGTCTGAAAAAATGAGAAAGGAAAGGAACAAAGGGGAAAGGGAGTAAAATAAAAAGGGTGGGGAATGGTCACAGTAGTGTTGCAACGGCTAGGCGTGGCTTGGCTCGGCTCAGCTCTAGTCGGCTACAGCTTAAATCGGCTCGACAAGCCAATTTAATCATACGGCTAGGCTCATTACCCGGCTGGCTAGGCTCAAGCTGCGGCTTGAGCTGATAATTTCCCAGTTTTTTTACTATTTGATTTCTGGGTCTATTGGTACTAAATGTAGCTCGTAATAATGTGATCATGCATAAAAATACTAATACCGCGAACATAAAAAGTAGAGATCCCCACGGGTGTATCCGTGGCACAGGTACCTGCAGGTTTCACCCATGGGAAACCTGCGGGTTGATGAACCCGCGGATACAGGTACCCGTTTCCCACGGGTATCCTACAGATACAGGTCTCTGTTCTGGCATATTTAATTATATCCGCGGGTATCCGCAGGTATCTGTAGTATTGAATAAGTTTGCAGATAAGTTTTTTTATGAAACCTTTCAGAAATAAAAGTTATAGTAAATGAGAATCCCTTCAATCTGATATACTAATCACCCAAAATGGATGGAAAATGTAGAAGTCATGTGCTAATTACACATGAAGTTACAAACTCTTTGCAAAAACTGAACATATTGAATAAGTTGATAGATAAATTTTTTTATGAAACCTTCCAGAAATGAAAGTTATATTAGAGAGAAATCCCTTCATGTTGCTATATTAAACATCCAGAACGAATGGAAAATGAGGAAGTTATATGCCAAATACACATGAAGATACAATCTTTTTGCAAAAACTGAACATATTGAATAAGTTTACAGATAAATTTTTTTATGAAACCTTCTAGAAATGAAAGTTATAGTGAATTCCCATACCTTCAATTTGATATATTCAATTCCCATACCTTCAATTTGATATATTCAAAATCAAAAATGGATGGAAAATGAGGAAGTTATATGCCAAATACTCAACCTTTTTGCAAAAAACTGAACATATGGAATAAGTTTACAGATAAATTTTTTTATGAAACCTTCTAGAAATAAAAGCTGTAGTAAATGAAAATCCCTTCAATTTGATACACTACTCATTAAAAACAAATGGAAAACTAGGAAGTTATATCCCAAATACATATGGATTTACAACCTTTTTGCAAAACAAATAACTCTGTCAATACTCATAACCAGAACATGCTTCATAAATGAAAGTTGAAGCAGTTAAAACTACCTTTATATTGGCATACTTAGCATAAATATCAAATAAAAAATAAAAAAGATATACACAAAACACATATAATTGAATATTTTTTGATCCGTGAGTGTTTATTTGCGGGTACCCGTGCTACCTGCAGGTTTGCATCCGCGGGTTGCGGATACCCGTTCCCACGGGTAGATGGCGGATACAGGTATGAGTTTTTAAAATTTAAAACCCGCGGGTATGAGCACGGATACCCCGCGGATGTATCCGTGGGGATCTCTAATAAAAAGGTAGTAAATCGAGTTTAGGATTTAAAAGTCAGTAAAACGACATTGAGGAGGATGTGACGAGGCGTGACATGATGTTACATCACTCAGAAATTACCGGTTATTGCTCGGTTGCTATTATTTCAGCTCAAGCCAGCTGAAGCGGCTCTTGAGCCCAGCCATGAGCCTAGCCTAGTTTTTTAAGCCACTGAGCCGGTCACATGTAGCGGCTGGCAATTTTACGGCTCGGCTCGGCTCAAGCCGCGCCGTTGCAACACTAGGTCACAGTGGATAGGGAAGGAAAGGAACAAAGGGGAAAGGGGAAAAAATCAAATGGTATAGTGGATAGAATGTATAATATGTGGAAACAATGTTGCATAGACAAAGTAAAGAGAAATATAGAGCAGTGAAATGAAAATGAAGATTAGAATTAAACATGGAACCTCTGAACTTAAAGTTGTGTGTACCCATATGAAGCAGAGCTTGAGTAGGCTGCACAAAAAAGAGTATATGTATATAGTACTTACATGTGTGTGATTAATGCAGTAGGTACTTAAAAAAACAAGAAAAGAAGAAGCTCAACCTCTGAGTGGAAATGTGAATGAAGACAGGGAACTGATTTGGTTGCTAAGCATGGAATTTTTGAGGAAAAAGGAAAGGAAGGATTCAGGAAACAGAGATTCCAATATGAATAAAACTGTTCTCCAGAAGCAGTTGACATTTTTCCAAGGGAAGGATAATGCTTGGAGATGAGTATGTAGTGGTTCATAGTAGATAAGTGAGAAAGGGTCTTCAGAGAATGGACTGGGTTGATGACACAGCTTGACCAGCATTATACCAACCTGAATATGCTGACACCCCATTCCCCTCTGATTCTTTTGATTCCCTCATCATCATGCATCCAATTATGTTATTAGGAGCAGGGCAAGGCAAAAAAAAATCCATTATTTTTGTTAACCAAGAGCAAGCAGTAGATTTTGCTGATAATGTGTAGGACAAGAGGGCAAGAGAGCAAGATGTCAGGTAGCATAAAGTTTAGAAATGGCTCTGGAGTCTGGGCAAGAAGACAAGAGGTTAAGCAGAACAAACTTCAACAAAGCTTATGTGTTGACTCATTGATGCTACTGACTCCATGTATTATCACAATGGTATTACCTGCAGGACATATGCATCATAAAAAAGACCGTTTTATTATATGGGATTACGGCCTGTTTGAGCAGATTATAACTCAGCTGTAACTATTATGATTGGTTATGATTGGTCATGATTGGTTATAACTGAGTTGTAACTGAGTTATAACTGGTTATACCGCACCAATGTCCCTTATAATAGGACAGCCTTTTTCATGATGTGTGCACAATGGACAATTGAGTGCAGATACTGTCAATGATCAGGTCTTTGAAACAGCTGACAATGGAAGGAGGATAATGATTGGTGCATTGTATATCAAGTATTAAAGAGGCAGGGTTTGATAATACTGTAGTATCATGACCAAAAGTTTGGCCACTTTGGCCGTGGCATAATACTTCTGGTAGGGAGGATGTTCAGAGGGCCTGGTGATGCGGCAGTGATGTCAAGCAGCCAAAGGCTCCATGTATAAATAAGGTTTATGACATGATCTGAGCTCAAGCCATGTGATGGGACTGTTGAGTAGTTGTTCAGTTGCACCTGTGGTGCGTTATGATTTGCAAAATGACTGAAGTTCCGGGGTGTGTTATGCATTACACAGACCTATGGTTGTAATGCTACAGTAATTATTACTACTTCTGATGTAGATCATAATGGGTGGCCACTACATGCCGAGAATGTTTATGATCAATACAGAAATAAAGCAAATCAAGGTAAACTCACTATGCACATGCCACACTGAGTTTGACTTAATAGTTTGAAGCTTACTTGGAAGTTTATGAGATTGAGCTCAACACATACCTGCCTCAGGCTGGAAGCTTTATGATACAAAGCCAGATTAATCTGATAGTATTTCTTTCCATTGGTAATCAGACCATGTCAGTCTTCCAGTTTCATCAACCATTGCTATGTTAATGCCATTCAAAAAGTCTGCCTTTTCAATCACAAGAATTTTTATATGATACATGTACCATACTAGTCCAATAAAGTTTGACAGAAGGGCCTCGTACCTTGCCATGCACAGCAATGGCACCTTTACCCAGTAAAATAGTTGTAGACACTATAGGCAAGAGTGACTTTTTGCAAAATCATGAGGAAATTGTGAGGAAATTTTGATCAAGACTTAAGTATTGCTATTGGCCAATCAAAATTTCCTCACTGCAAAAAGTTTCTCTTGTGCCCGTAGTGAGAATTATCAAATAATATCATGCATTGCTGTACACTTTGCAAAGGAAAACATGTTCTATAGTTGTCTCAAGAACATTGTCATGTGTGATCACAAAACGGCTTCAAAATTGTTTTGAATCTTAATCATTATGCTTGCACTAGTTTTTTGTGACTGAGTAGCGGGTCCTGCCGCTCACTGGCCTCAGAGACTAGTTTTTTTAGGGCCTCTGGCTGCTGAACCAACCAACCACGTGCTGGGAATATCCTTCTATAAATGGTATTTTCTGGCACATGCATACCTGATTTAGAGATATTACCGGCTGATTTTCACCTTGCTGAGTCACGGCAATCTACAGAGAGCTCAAAAACTGACCAGAACCCCATATTTTATTGACAGAAACCCATGTTTCCATAGGTAAACCATCTGAATGAATTTTGTGAACACCAATTTCTGTCAAAACACCCAGAACCAGGTACATTTAGGTCAAATTATGGGTCTGAACCATCAAAAAATTTCTATAGGAAAATTTTTTAAGTGGATCCTCGCCTGAACCACAAAGTTCAAACCAGCCCTATATCACTCGGCTAAATTTTGCCCCCCTCGCAGTGTGATGTTCAGAAAATTAGCATAAAATTTGAAATCATTTGAACACATACAGGAATGACTAATAATTGTTGTAAAGCCTGTATATCAAATCATGATTGCCATGAAGAGATGAATGGAAGAAAAGATTAATCAGACATACATAGAAGTCATGAAAGAATTGATTATTCTACATGAGAAAAGTTGAGAGTGGTGAACAATATGTTTTGAGAAATACAAGATATAAATCATATGCTCTATCATTGGTTTTGATGCAGTTATAATCTGCCCTCAAGGTAATGGTTTGATATGCTAATAATGTAGAAAAAAATTTCTTTTTTGGAGTGGGAGGTGGCTTGAGAGTAGCCGCAGTGAAATTTTGTTTATGTGTCATGTTGGACAGATCTGCATTGAGGTTAATTGATGCATAAAAGTCACATTGTAAAAGTCCAGACAATTTTCCTGGTGGCATTAGCTGGGGATCTTTTCAGATAGTCTTGAGTGGACACTGTCATAATGCCAATGTTTCCTTTTTTTTTTTGGATTTGCAGAGTAAATTTATAACAGTGAATAAAACAGCTGAACTTATTCATTTCTAGTGAGCATGACTCCTGCAAGCTAATTTTTCTAACATTCTCATTAGTCTACTGGCTATTATGATTGAGGAATGTCATAATGTCCCAAAGTGAAGTGAGCAACCTGCACGTACAGCTTGATGAGAGACATTGCCCATGGCCTGGGTCAATATCACTATTATAACCTTCTTTCCTTCTTGTCTTTCTAAAACCAGAGATGTTACTACAATTGATGTTGGATGCTACACAATGCTGTAGAGCACTTCACAGCATTATAGAGATGAAATAAGATTAGTGGGTACACTGTGGGTACTTTTGAGCTGACCCATACCCATGAAAAGCCCAACCCTTGTGGTGGGTATGGTTATTCTCACGGATCTACCAAATTAGCATACTGTCATGAACAATGGGCCTAGGGGCCTTTATTTCCTTTTATATTCTTGTTTTCATTCTTACATATGACTATCTCTTCAGATTTACAACTTTACATTTCATTCCATCAGATCCTGCTACTTGGACTAACTTCTTATCATGACACTTCAATTTGATCTTCCATTTCTGATGCCAGTTACAGCCTTGTTCTGTTCTTCCATTTCTGATGCTTGTTACTGCGTTGTTCCATTTCCTTGTTCTATGATCCCATCATTACTACCTTGTTCAATTTCTGATCTACATCCCCATCAGCCACACTGCCTTCTAGTCCATAGTCCAGGACCAGGGCTTCAATGTAGTCTTAGACCTTTAATTACATAGTATATATCAACAGGAAGTGGGCCATCACTTCACATGGCTAGTACAAGGCCAGTCATACTTATGTAGACACTTTGTTTGAACTTTGAATAATCTACCTATTCAACATTCTTTGCATAAAGAACAACACTAGCATCTTTGTTCAAAAATGATTTAAGTTATCCACAGACATTAACCCATATAGCTGAGGTACTAGTGGATGTGAAATGCCATCATACACCCATTGATTGCCATTATGAAACATATTTTTCTCCCTTTCCCTTTTCTTTCTTTTCTTTCCTATCCACCATTCCCCACCCACTTGATTTTTCTCCCTCCTTTCCTCCTTTTCCTTCCTGTCCACCATTCTCCACCCATTTAATTTTTCCTTTTCTTCCTTTTCTTTCCTATCTGCTATGCTCAAACCGTTTAATTTTTCTCCCTTTCCTCTTTCTTTCTTTCCTTGCCTATTCACCATTCCCCAATCATTTGATTTTCTCCCTCCTTTATTCTTTTCCATGGAATTAAAGAAACAGAGGGGGTGGCAGAGTTGCAGGTTGCTCACCTCAATTTAGAACATTATGACATTCCTCAATCATCATACTAGCCAGTAGAATAATGTTAGAAAGATTAAGCATAAGAGCTCTCTTTTGATTTTTCTCCCTTTCCCTTTTCTTCCTTCCCTTGCCTATCTGCCATTCCCCAATCATTTGATCTTACTCCTCCTTTTCCCCTTTTCCCCTTTTCCCCTTTTTTCCCCTTTTTCTTTTTTCTTTTTTCTTTTTTCAATTTCCTTTTTTCCATTTCCCTTTTTTTTCAAAATAAAGTGGCTACAATCTAACAAACCTATTATAACAACTAAATTACCCAGGTTTCTAGACACTCACAACACTCACACCACAGGTCATCAAACTTGAAACTTTTCTTGACAACCAAGATAGATTTCCTTTGTCTAAGATAACCAAAGAGTTCATTTTCTTTTCCTCATTCTTGTTGTCAGGCTCATGATCTGGTCATTCTTTGGTTTGTTTTAAGGTTCCACAAAAATTGCTTCTGGCTTGCTGGCCCTTGAACTTTCTGCCACATCCTCAAGCATTGTAAGGATTACATCAAATGTGTTAATGTGTTGCCAAGGAAGCAGAGTTATACAAGCATGGGCAAGTCCTTGTGTTCAAATCTTTTACACTTCTTCAGCATGAAAACAGTGCTATCCATCTCTGTTTCAACCTGTTCAAATACATAACCAGAATCAATTTACGTCATGAGGTTTTTGAGAACCCTAGCCAAGGTCATATGACATATTGGAGGATTGTGGTTGGACTCTACCTTAGCAATGGGCCTGCATGGACAAGTCTTGTGGAGTTCAAAAATGAACTGCACAAATGCTACCCATACAGGCCATACTATTACTAGTTAAAATTGGACTAGCCTATCAGGAAAAAGTCCCCTAGACCATGGCTGTCAAAGTCAACCATGTAAGGGGACAGTCTCCTTGTGACAGTCTCTTTGTTCATTGTTTACATCTTTCTCATCTTTCTTCATTCTTTATTTATGTTTACCACCCCTTTTCAGAGTACTTCATGTCCCCAGACTATCAGTTTGGTGGCAGACCTCTCTCTTTCTTTAGTTTCCTTATTGCTTTCTCACTGGTCATCACTTGTGTCACACTAGTCATGTGAGACTTAGTGTGATGTGACACTGAGACTCAGTGTCACATCACTCCTGACATCACATGACTTGTGACACTGAGTCTCAGTGTGACTTTACCTTCAGCTGTATAGTATTAGTCATTGATTCTCACAGCCTTGTATATATATGTCACATTCTGCAGGAGAGTCCCTTGAGTCTTTTCTCTTTGGATCCCCTCCTGCAGGTGAGTACCTACTTGTTTGTTCTGTATTTAGCTCATTATATATTCCCTTTGGATCCCCTCCTGCAGTTGTTGAGTGTATTCCTCACTTGTCAGGAGTTGCCCTTACAAACCATGGTTTTAGGGTCAAATTGACTCATAGGCCTTCGAGCCTCACTCAAATTTTGTTTCAGGTGGTGTCGCTGCAATTCAGGACACCACCGTGTTTGCCTATAGTTTAGAGCTTCACTCAAATTTTATTTCAGGTGGTGTCACTGCGATTCAGGGCACCACCATGTTTGCCTATAGTTTAAACTGAACCAATGAGCCTATCTGTTCCTCCAATTTCTCCCTTCCTTCACCAGAATGACGATTAACACACCATTAGACGATTAGTTGATTTTTAAAGATTTATTTTTATAACAGACTAATCGGCTCGGTGGGTGACATAGGAGCCTTCACTTCATTTTCACACCTGTACTTTTAATTATTGTTGCCTCGTGCACCTGCCGCTGGTTATCCATGACTCAATGCTCTGACATCTGCCTCCACAGCCTCAATCGATATACCTTTCAGTTTATGTAATCTCATTTACGAATATACCCATTTCCGGCTCGAGTCACTTCACTTCTCTTCCTCCCCCGTCATGTCCTCAAGCCATAACCTGGTCCTAGTTTTGCACTACCCTCCCACCTCTCCCTTGTTTTCTATCTTTCCCGGTGGCAGACTTTTCCCTATTGTGGTGACTTTTCCCATGTGGTTTCTAGCCCAAAGGGTTTTTAATGTCTCCCCGTGGATTTCATGTTTGCATAGCTATAATTTTTAATTCATTTATTCCATACAGAAGCGAACGGGGAAGCGAAAGATTTAAATTTTGGAACATCCAGAGCAGCTATTGAGGAGCGGTTTTTTTTCTACAGGGCCTGTCAAACATGTACTTTGAAACTATGATATTGTTGATACATCAATTCTACATTATATGCCCAAGAAAAATGAAAAACACGAAAAAATCCAAGAAAAATGCGAAAAATGCACAGGATCAGCATTTATGGCTTGTATTGGCTTCTTTCTTCTTCTGAACCTTCAGACTACATGATATCCCACCAAAATTAATGTTTGGACTCATAAAATGTTTTTAGGAGGAGGATGCAAGAGGTTGTACTGTTGTAGAGGGTGATTTTGCGTATGCATTGTTACTTAAAATGGTAATTTCACGTGATCTTTCGCTTCCTGGTTTTTGCCTATTTTCGGGCTCCCAACAAGATGTGAAGATTTCAAGCACAAAAAAAGCTCAGAAAAATCTGAAAAAATTTGCACACTATTCTACGCTTTATTTGAGCCAGATGAAAAAAGAAAACTATCCAACTTGAGTGAAATGGCAGTGTTCTGGGCCAATTTCATGTTTTTATTTCGCTTCCCCGTTCGCTTCTGTATATGCTTTAGATGTACCATAGCCCTTCGAGCCTCACTCAAATTTTGTTTCAGGTGGTGTCGCTGCGATTCAGAACACCACCGTGTTTGCCTATAGTTTAAACTGAACCAATGAGCCTATCTGTTCCTCCAATTTCTCCCTTCCTTCACCAGAACGACGATTAACACACCGTTAGGCGATTAGGCCGAATGAAATGAGGACTCGTTCTTACTAAACATGAGTTGCACAGGTGGCTGTGTCCTTTCCTCATGTCAACTCCATTTGGAAGGTGGGCACATGGTCAACATGCCAGATCCGCAACTGTCAAGGCTGCAAGCGGCATCACAAATTCTCAACTAGGTCCGCTCGGCAACGGGCTGGAACTATGGCCTCGTTCTGCCACGCGCAGCGATGGCCCACTTCTACTTCATTTTATGGTGCTCACACTGACTGTTACAATGATTGACACCGCATTTGTTAGGATTGAGGAACAGATGTTATGGAACATGGATATCCCGAGTCATTTACTCACAGCGCTAATCAATTGCATATATTCTTTGGTTCTCATGTCTCAGATCTCATTCACACTGACACTGCATTCGTCAAGGTCGTGAGACAAATGTTATGGAACATGTATATTCATTTACCCACAGCATTAATCAATTGCATATGAAGGCAATTTTTGGACAAAAGCCTATTTTACATCTTGGGAACGCGTGAATTTTTAATGTTATGGAAATGAATGTAATTCAACTCACGATAGCAAAATGTGTTTCATATGCGAAAGGTTTTCTCGGGTAAGTTCAAAGCTTAAGAGTTGTAGTCAGAATTTATTTGATCAAATTAAATGGGTAAACTGTACATGGTTCATGTCTTCTTGGATCTATACTCAAGTTCATTGATCTAAATAATGCCGATGCAATTCCTATGCTATGGCCATAGTGTGACACATTTTGAATGGTAAACTTGCAGTACTCAGAGACCCGAAGTAATGGGTCAGATAGTTTGCAGTCAGTATTGGAACATGCCCGTCGTGCCGTATATCACCCGTTAGATGTATTCCAAGACCGGCATCGCTTTCCGAGTCTCCGGACATCCTGCCCCTTCAAACTCCTCACTTTACCTTGTGGTTACGCCGAACACAGGTTGCTACTTAACCAGTATTGGATTTTGTAGTAAAATTTACGGACAATTAAAAATCGGAACAAATTGACTTAAACATCCACATTGGCGGGACTATCATTTGTACTGCGTACCACTTAGAATAGTTTGGACAAGCGTACATAATTTATTTAAGATGTAACATAGAGCATGTCACTTACACTCGACATACCTGGGAATGATGCTTTTGTCCAAAAAATAACGCATTCGTGAAGATCGGGGAACAGATGTTATGAAACATGGATATTCATTTACTCACAGCACTAATCAATTGCATATATACTCTTTGGTGCTCATGTCTCGGATCTCATCCATACTGACACTGCATTCATCAAGGTTGGGGAACAGATGTTATGGAACATGGATATACAGCATTAATCAATTGCATATATATTCTGTGGTGCTCATGTCCGGATCTCAGTCAGCATTGCATTTGTCAAGATTGGGAAACAGATGTCATGGAACATGGATATTCAATTACTTACAGCACTGCTAAGTCAACTTTACAAACAACCCTTCCACGAAGATTTTATAACGAGGGCTCAAATGTGGAAGTCAAGTCTGGCGCTCTCCAAACTTCCCCTGACACACTTCACTCGCAAGAATAGGCAGAAATTTTCTATTTCTCTGTCTATAAAGGTGCTGTGTCTGCACTTGAAAGACGTGTCTGTACTTGAAAGACGTGTCTGCACTTGAAAGACAACATCTCTGCCATAGAATGTTTCTTTCCTGGCTCAACGTCGAACCTCAAAGTGTTACAGAACTGCTCTGGTATCTGCAAAGGTCAGTCTTGTTGTTATACGCCAGTCAATTATATATGTATAACTCGTCTCTAATTCTCAGACACCCTCCTCCCTTCTGGCCAGAGTGAGAATTTGCTCCAGGTTTGCTCGTATGCTTGTATGTTCTCAACCTTGTTGACAACATTTTAGACCTGTACAAAAAGAATTTCAACTCGACAACCCAAGTCCACCGCCGGAAATAACTGATGTCGAGAGGTAATTGCACCCCTTTGTTATTTTTCTTGTTCAATTCTGAGGCAGCATGTAACAACAGACCCCGGCCTTCGTTGTTTGCTCTCGTTATCGGAGTCAACAAATACAAGGATCCTGGCATCGAGGACCTCAATGGTGCTGTCCCTGATGCTGATAACGTGCAGAAATTTCTGACTTCTGAGCTCCATGTGCCGGAGGATCGGATCGTAAACCTTCGTGACGAGCAGGCAACCAGGGAGGCAATGGTGAATGCCATCCAGAATCTTGCTGATAATCCAGCGATCAGTGCTCAGGATCCGATCCTCGTTTTCTACGCTGGTCACGGTGGTGAGGCGAACGCTCCTCTCGGCTGGCAGACCAGCAGCGGGAACAAGAAGATTCAGATGCTCATTCCTCACGATTTCAGTAAGCATGGTTCGAAAGATTATCGAGGACAAGGTATTTTCGATATCACGTTATCCCAACTTCTCACCAAGATCGCAAGAAATAAATCGGACAACATCGTAGGTCTTGGCCGATTTTGGTCGGGACTGCATCCTAATTTTACCACAGACAGTGATTTTTGACTCTTGCCACTCTGGGTCAGGTACCCGAGACGATCGTGACAAAACTTTTGCTATTCGTGGCGTTGAACTTCCGCCGAATTACATTGTCCCCGCAAGTGTCCTCGAAGCCCAGTCAGATGAACGTGCAACTACGATAGCGGATAAATATACTGGTCTAAATTCTCATGTCCTACTTGCAGCCTGCATGCAAGGTCAGACTGCTAAGGAAAGGAAGGGCCACGGTGCTTTTACCTCCCAGCTTCTATCTTCACTGAAAGAAGAAGGAGTAGATCGAGTGACCTACAAGGATCTTGTGATGCGTATGCCTGATCTACCCGAGTAAGCCTCTTGTATACCTGTTGACCGGAAAATATTCTTACCGAAAATGTCTAGCCAAAATCCCCAGTGCGAAGGCGCAAACCGAACACGCATCCTATTCAACTCCAAGGTCTCTAGTCCACATCGTGCATTGTTTAGCATCCGCGCTGCTGGCAGTAAACCTGGTCAATATATCCTGGAGGCAGGTGAAGCCCACGGCATAACAAAGAAGACGGAGTTTGAAGTCTACTCGGACCGCAAGATGTCTACCCCCATTGGCACTGTCGTGGCTGACGAGACAACTCCATTCAACACTCGATGTTCGGTCTTCAAGAGCTCGCCTTTTACCCTCTTCTCACCGGCCTACGCTCTCCAAACGCATGTCGGAGAAGAGCAGGACCTTCGTCTTTTTGTCGAGATGAACGACGACTTCATCAGTCTGTTTGTGCGGCTTGGTCAAGAGATGCACCGAACCGACGTTGGTAAAAGATCATTTCTTCTTCTCAACAATATCGATGACGAACCTAACCTTGCGCTCACCGTGAAGGATGGTATTGTCCAATTCCATGTCATAGAACAGATGTGTCAACAATATGGGTTGATATGTATGCCATTTGATGACATTCGAGCTGATGAATCCGAGTATCTCCTTTCCATCCTCCGCAGCGCGGCTGACTTTTACTGGAACCTCCATCACTCTAACAAAAGCGGGAAGTTACTTCCATTTATCTCTTTCGAATGCCTGAAGCTTGTCGAATCTGGTCGACTCACGGATGATTTTGGTGAGATCCTCGAACCCGAGGAGAACGGTTGTAATCTGAATGTAGGCGGCACCATCATCGTTGACGTTGATGAACCGGTCAAGTATGGGTTTAGAATCAATAACAATTCTAAAGTCCCACTTTACGCAGCCCTTTTTTATTTCGACATGAGCGATTTAAGTGTCGGTATGTATTCACACCATGCTTGATGTTCGGTGACTAACAGAAGTGTATTTTAGTACCCTACTATTTACCGGGTACAGCTGCCCACGGACAAGTTGATGTTTCTCTTCCCGCCAACGGGTCATTGACTATCGGCTTTGGTGATGGCGGTGCTGAAGCATACGATTACTATCTCAGAAAAAACCAAAAGGTCGATGTCGGCTTTCTAAAGCTTTATCTGTCCACTGAATACGTTGATTACTCGCACATTTGTCAAGATTCTCCATTTGATCGGAAGCGCGCTAGTACCGTTGAGCGCCCAAAGAAGAGGGAACTTTGGGACACGCTGATCATCCCCGTGGTACAGCAGCAGCAGGGGGCAGCATCTCGTTAATGCTTTGGATTCGGTGGAGGTTTCAATGCGGGATTCAGTGCAGGTTTCGGAGCAAATTTCTGTGCAAATTTTGGTGGCAGTTTCGGAGGGGGTTTTAACGCAGGTGTCAGTGACAACCTTGGTGCAGGCTTTGGTGTTCGTTTTTGAGTATTCACCAAGTCATCTGTTTCTAATAACCTTATGATGTTCTTGTGTTCAATGTACAAATATTTTTTATTACATGTATAACCCTGTTAAGGTGGTCTGGTTTGTGAATTTCAATGACTTATGCGTCAATGACTGTGACTGTAAAGTAGAGCTAAAACTATTCTTAGTGTTGATTCCTTTGAGAAGATACCTACCATTGAAGAGATTTGGGATGGTAGGGCCTGAGCCAAAAACAAAAAGATGTAAATTTATGTATTTATTATACATCCCGCATAGCCCTTCTTGATGATGCTTTGTGAGCTCCGTCGGCATGAAACCTAGACAAAGTGAAGTCACAACAAGTATGCACAAGAAAGTCCAAAGACGAGAATGCCGTTGACCTTCGGGCGTAACATCGATTTGACCTCGAACAATCGACTGCGAGATTATGTTCGTCCATAACGGGGAGATATAAATACGTATCATCATGTAAGCACTTGAGTAACGCCTATAAATAAAAGAGTAACGAGAGAATAAGTACTTGCCCCAATTCCATCCGCTCCGATGATGAGATCTGCATGGACAGTTACTCCATTTTTGAAGGGATCGACAGATTCATACGTGGAATGATATGATATAAGTATGATATACAAAAGGAAAAGTCAACTATGGAATATTCAACCCATTTAAGATTGAAAGGGATGCGTATGTACTGAGAAGGATTTACTCGTCGCGGAGCCAACCGTGCGCGTCCGCCAATTAGTATGTACTTGCGATATTCCGGAGTCGGAGTGGGACTGCTATGGTTGAACGTAACGTCTGTACCTGAAATAAAATATGAGCGAATCGAGAAAACTCGGTCCGCAATTGTCCTTGTACCAAAGGCAGGCGGGATTTGGTCGACTTACCGCATAGACTAAAATAACTCGATGCATTGCTAATCGTGATCCGCTATGGGTTTAAGCAATCGAAGCCTAAGTTGGTTTACGTCCACCGAATACATTTACTTTCAGGGTACTAAGCAAGACTCGGATGCGGTGGAGGATTGGATTGGAAAAGGAAATATTGCCTCGGAATGTGGGGGAAGAAACGAGCGTATGAGGAAAAGGTCAGAAAGATGTATTTTTCGATGTGTCGTCGACGTCCACAGATATTGAGTTCGGATAGAGATGCACTTGGTTAGCCATTGCCGACTTACCTGCGTACAACCTCTAGCCAGCATTGGGTCAAAAGCAAAAGGTCCGGTAATTTGTACTGATTTCTCAGAACGGGGTTTGACATCGACACAGAAAGTCGAGAAGCCGTGTCCAAAAACACAGAAATGAGACTCATTTGAATGGAGGAGAGTTCCTTCAGTATTGTGGGATCTAGCGCGCGGATAACAAGCTCGGTGCGACATAACGACTATTAAGTCCAAAAGGTCATAAAAAGCCATACATAGCTTGGGTTGGACGAGCCTTTTAGTTGCTGTCGATGAGAAACACTCGGCCGAGGATAGATTGAACGAAGATGGAAGAAAAATCAGTTTTCAAGGTCGTCATTGATATTTGTTGTCCCAGCATCCAGCCGGTTAAGTATGTCTGTTTTGGTTTGTTCGCTGGCAAAGAAGACGAGAGCCCTTTTGGGACCATATGAGTGCAATATCGGATGAGAATCGGTTGTCTGAGCCTCTCTGAGGCACATTCTGGTGCGGAAGAGAGGTGCAAAGCCCGGCGCTTAAATATGTATACGGCCCGGCGGGTTTACAACCGCTCTCGCTAAAGACTCGCGTCGTTTCTGTATGATGCGACCATCTATCAACACATGCCAGCGCCCAATATCACAGTTCGACGTGATGGCAGTCTTCAAGTCCTCAAGCACTCGAGCATTCGACGAAGCCCGATAAGGAATGATCAATTAGTTGGACACATGGAAGTCATAACAGCGACTTTGCAAGTTGGAATGGGCCATTTCCCGGGATACTGTAGCATTTCGTTCAATTCGGCAGTCACGGGTCACATCCTCCAGGAATTGACCAAATTGTCACCAGAAGTCACAGCAAAAATCCGGTCCTGCTGAAATTTTCTGTTGTGACCATGAACAAAATCCATAAATCAGCACCAAAAATGAAAATTTCCGCTCAGAAATGCTGAATTTTCTTAGGAGGTCACGGTCCCAAATGTAAATTACCGGAGTGCCGAAACGGTTCCACCTGTCACAGGTCACACCCCCTGCCGAATTGAATGAAATGCTACAGTAATTCCAGTCAAAGATTGTGACCTCACCCCAAAAAGGGTAATATACTAAGCATGATGTAAACCTGTTTTTATTATTTATTTATTTTTGAAATGGCCCTTACAGCGACACTTGCAATTGTCGTGTGGTCATTATGACGTGTACAATTAGAAGTGTATTACAGCATCAGCTGGTGAATTCTATTTTTACTTACTTACTACTTATTTGAAATCCTTCTCTTTCACCCAACTTACTACTACTTCAACACTTGTTTTATTGTCGTTGACACTTTTCACGTTGATCCTTTCTTTCGGTTCGCTGGGGTGCACGCACAGACCATAGTTAGTAGTATAAAAGTTGTAAACTGTCGCTGTAGTAAAACACCTCTTTGCTGGTCACTTTTCATTCGAGCCTGAGCCTGAGTATTCTCACTGAGCCCCATTTTCACTTACCGAGCCTTTCCGAGCCTTACGTCTGTGTATTCAATCGATTCAACCGCTCTACGACCGTCATCAAACAATCGTGTGAGCCTCGTGTTCGGTTGGTTACTATATTAGGTGTGTCTGAATTCTATACCGAGTTAACTAACCTCCTAGTGATAGAAGGCATCTACGAGTTGCCCTATCTCTTTTCTCATTCCTCTCTTACACTAATAACCGCCTCCCGACTTGTTCTTCTGCAGCCCCCGCTTGGGCTAGCTTCTCCTTCGATAATATGGTATGAGACTCTTCCCCGCTATATTTTGACTCAGCAAACATGACGGCTGTGCTTTCGAAAGCGTGCGGTTCAAGGTTTCGTTTTTGCAGTACCTGTATCCGAGATTCTAGCTTGTAAATACTCTGAGCTCGATCCTGATTGCGTTGATCTACTCAAAATTTCCATCCACCGAATGCCTTGACATCTATATCTTCATCAACCATACAGTACGATATGCCCACCCCTTATTTCGATCAAACCTACCCATATCTGATTTTCGTTGGTTTTTGTCTCTTTTGTTTGTAACACTGGTTCAAAGGCAAAACATGCAATCTCGGTGACGCCGCGCACCCGATGATGCCCCATCAATCTCAAGGAACCTGTCAAGCGATCGAAGACGCAGCTGCTTTAGGTATCTTCTTTTCGAACAAGTATAAATTCACACAAGACGTCACTGCTGGTCTCAAACTGTACCAAGCCATCCGTAAACCTCGAGCATCGCGTGTTCAGGCTGCTTCTGCTCGTGCGATGGAGAATCTTAACGAGCGTATAGGATTTACGAGTCTCACGCCTCATGATGCAACGTTGGCTGCTGCTGAAGGGAAGTTGACTGGTGAGATTTGTTTATTGAGGATCTTTGTTCGTTTCTTTTTGTGATGAACGAAGCTTTGATAGTTAACGAAATGAACACTTATGATATGCATGGACATATCGCAGCATTGGTAGAAACCTTGTATAAAGACCAGATGTAACACCAGCTTCTGGATAAGCTGCGCATGTTTATGATTGAATGATTCTTGTATCGTCCATTATTTACTAAAGGTGGTGGTTGAGGCCCTCCAGCTCATGAGGTTGTTTCTGGGAAAAAGAAAGTATACTGTTTCTTTGACCTGTTCAAGATCGGCCAACCAGAGTATACGCAGTCATGGCAGTTATATCCCCCGAGTCTATCCATAGAAATTCTATTCTACCTCAAAGACTCTCATCCTGTGCTACGAAGCTGTTCCCTTGTTTCTTACTATCGGTTCATCCTCTGCCTTCAATCTGTGCAAACTTGGTCTTTTTCTTTTCTACCGGACACACTATAAGAACAACCAATTAATCTCATCCCTTCCCCTCATTGGCTTCGTCACTCATCTCCTCACCATAACCTTCCACCCTATCTTTCTGACCCTACCCTAGTAACCATTAGAGTTGTTCATTTACAATATCCAGCATTTGCTGGGCTATCACAGCCGACCCATAATGAATATCAATGAATTGAATGGAATTGGTTGCTTGAGTCGTAGGATTGATGAACCCCTGTGGATCAGAGAGTCTCAATTGTACAGCAATCCGCAACGCTCTTTGGATTCTACAAAACCAATGAGATGTGAGAAGATAGAGGTTAAGTAACGTACCCAAGCAGAGCGTTATGTGTGGCCCCATTGATAATGGCCTGAACATATATAACAGTGCTAGGATTCCCTTCCCCTTTACAATGCTTACCCTTAGCTTGGAAGCCGAACTACGGCTCAACGGTGTTTCGCGCGGTGTATTGCTAGATGAATGACTAGTGTCTGATGCAGACCCGATCCTCATTGATATGTTTAACACTAGCTACCTTTAGATCTTCCTGACTAACACCTCCACTTATTATTGGTGGATGGGTACATTTTGTAGGTGATCTAACCGTTACTAACTGCTGTATATCCCATGTTGCCTCAACGGTGGAACTAGTTCCCCATTTTCGACATTTATAACCTCAGATCTTACCTAGCCGTAGGATGACTATGTGACGCCTTCTAGCTCTTATGGTATTGAGCCTGCGTTTCGACATCTTGCCCGCTGGCGTCCAAGGCTATATAGCACTGGGTTTCTTAGTTTACATTTTCTTGCCAACTTGCCAACGCTAGCTCATTCTAACTGATGATGCATCTTTCGCTTATAAGACTTTGTTACATCATAATATGTGCCTGGCTCATGATATAGCTCATCCTGATATGGGTCAAAACCATGATTGCGTGCCTGTTCCTGTAAATTTATCAAAGAAAATAATATAAAACAGCCTGAGAGTTTCA
Source organism: Dendrothele bispora CBS 962.96 (assembly GCA_004369135.1). NCBI lineage: Eukaryota > Fungi > Basidiomycota > Agaricomycetes > Agaricales > Dendrothele > Dendrothele bispora. Next base: position 14,726 of record ML179917.1, on the reverse strand, counting down.
AATTATCAAAGAATAAATGTTCATCATATTTATCCCAAGTCCTAACCGCATCTTCTCTCTCTAATCATGACACCTGTTGCGCCGACACTAAAACCAGTAAGGGCCCCTATATTCATAGGACGAACTAGTCTGGTCAACATCAAGGTTCTTTCAGATTTGGAATTTTAGCGTAAGTTTCAGACAATGGAAGCCCAAGTCGTGGGATATAACTAACCTGTATAACACAATAAACTGGAAACTAACTGAACAAACAATAAACTTGAAACGGTAACACTGGAACAATAAACTGGTAAACAAACTAGGTATAACACAACGGTAACTTGAACTTGGTATCTGGGTTAATTGACGGATATAAACTTGGGTGTAGGGGTGTGTGCTTGAAACTTGAATGTGTGATGGATATAGCGATGTTTCTGGAACTTCCCAAGACAGGAAAGTTGAGCGTATGTTTTTGAACGATCTAGTATATGGATATGTCTGAGTGAAAACACAACAAACAACAACCACAAACAGATCAGGGTGTGTCGTCTAATTGCGCATTGTTGTCCCCAGACTTGATCCATTTAAACTTTTAGCATTGTGCATTGTGTCCCAAAACTTGACCAAGGCATTGTAAAAACAGTGTGTAAATCGGTTTTTTCCACAAAAACCCCCCCGGCCGATGCGGCCGTAAGTTTTTGTATTGTGTCTAAAAACCGGAGACTTGACGACAAAATGTTTTAATTACGTATTGCGTATTGTGGGGTACTTGACAACCAGCTTTACCATGTCATAGTCGGATTATAGGAGATCATTCGGGCGTTGACAAGGCACAAAGGGTGAGCGTCTGTCCAATATGACCTGTTACTAATATTTGGTACAAACCAGTACGGGAGTAACCTAAGAGAGTATAAATTTACGTTTTCATTGGACATTCTAAGTAAGTTTAGTACAGGTGACTTGTTTGGTGTCTTCTTCGGTAGGTTCGAAAACGGCCGGGGAAGCTGGGAGAGGCGGTGTTGTAGTCCACCCTGGTTCCTCTGCACTGAGCTGGAGGGTTGGGGCTGTCTCGTCCACTGTAGGCTAAGTGTGGACGACTGAGACGGGTCTGTAGGGCGCTCCGTAACCCACACACCTCTTCTTTGTGCGTCCGTAAGTTCGACACGCCATGAGAATTGGTCAAATGTGCACAGTGGTGCCTGTAGTTATGGCGCTATTGGTTATTGAATGGGGTGTGGCCTCGATCATGACGAGTTCCCGACCACATGTGTATACTTTTACTAGGCTGCAAGTCTTGAGACGTCCCAAAACGACAGTAACGATGTACCATGCTAGACGTCTTAAAGCGATTTCCGCCCTGTTGCTCTCGCTGCCTTTAGTTGTTTTCTATCGGTTTTAAGCACCTAATCCGTCCCTTGGGCCTCGTTCGCGTGCCCCAAGGGTTAAACATGTATTGCTGATAAATTCATTTTATGCTGTCCTCATCATGTTTGTTTACTGTTTATTTAGTTGTTCAGCTCGCTCATAGTCTAACCGTGTTTATGCTTTAGGTTGTGCTAGTCGGAACCTCCAAGAAGAGACCCGTTCCCTTGACCGTCGGACCTAAAGCCCGGTAATAGTCACCT
>ML179916.1:0-40660 GCA_004369135.1 Dendrothele bispora CBS 962.96 | reverse complement strand
ATCAGTTTACATCTTAGTTCCCATCACTGGTGGCACGCGAGATTGTCATTGCCGATCTTTTTCTTAAGCTCTGGAGAGCTGTTTTGGCTATCGTTATAGTCCATGGTGTTGTTGTTTTTGTAGAGCGTAGGAAAGGTATCAATCATTATTTTCTACACATGTTATAACGACGACATACCGATAAAAGCCACACTAAGCGTGTACGTTTAGTAATGCCGTCTTGATTGTCATCTACTCACCTAACATCTTGCCGCCACATCGTTTACTAAACGTACACTTGCCGGTGATAAACATGCCTGAATTCCTTACCCCACTGAACTTTGGTCTGGGAAAAAACGGTGTTATCAGGTGGCGGAGAGTCTGTGTCTTTAAAAATGACTGCACTAGGCCCTATTCATTCGATTGTCAGTCCTGTTCAATCCGCAAAATCATCACACATACCAGTCCGACTCGGATTCGATTGTCGGTGTAACCTTGGTGTGATGAAGAGTCGGGGTGATCTTTCAAATGATTGAATGCATTCTCAAGCTGGTCCCCAATGACCCTCAACTCCTTTGCACTCGCGTCCCGAAGGAGAGACCAAATCTCAACGGTGGAGAAACTGGTAACATCCGGATTCGAGGCAGTGGTAAGCACCCCTGACAGGCATCGTACGCTTGAAGACTATCCGGATGTCTGACAAAGAAAGTGCCCTTATTAAGGGTCTTGTATTGTGTCTCATTCTTCACGCCAGCTGAGACGTTGCCACCAAAAATGCCATTGTAGGATGCGGTGACGTTGACAGAGCTGTCAGTGTTGGAAGCCCAAACATTCTTCGAAGGATTCGGTCGCATCAGCGATATCTCAGAGCATGTATGAAGCCACACACCATTTGACACCGGTCCCGTACGTGCAATAGATAACATGAGTGCCGAACGAGTCAAAAAATCTTTGTACTTTGTCCTATGATCCGAGTTTGAACCATGGAAGGGAGTAGGCAACTCCGCGACTCGCGGTTTTAGTGCCTTTTCATTGATAGAATCGACATAGTCCCTCAAACTGGCCAAAAAATCGGCATTGAAGAAATAGAATGCGTGTTGGTTCTCTCGACGGAGGGATTTCTGCGTTGCGTAGGATGCCGATACACCTCCTGAGATACACAAGTATCGGATACTAAGCGAGGCGTCTGTTTCAAAGGCAGCAGACGCTTCAGACCCAGTGCGGATAAGTACTAGGTTAACTATTAACCTGAATGGCTGAATGGGCTTTACAGTGTCAGCAAATGTAAATGTATATCTAGCGCCCAATGCCATTAGTTTAGTCACATTCTCTTAGGATAGAGCCTAAATGATCCCTCGACCAAGGAGAGAAAAATAAAATGCAAATTGGAGACACTTATATGATCCTCGTAGGCATACTTATTATTGGTGGAAAACCATCAGTAGAGCCAAAGTGACAGTCGGGAGGGATGATCAAAGCGAGTAGACCGGTTGATTAAAGGATGAAATACATTGACTGGAGGATGAATCGATGAAAGAGGAAGGGGGGCGAGGACATCGATGCCAGTATATCGAGTCGCTGTGTGACGATGGATGTAATCAGTCGTCACGCTTTCGTTCTTTTCTCTTCGACTCCCACCATGCAATCCTCAACTTCAATGCCTGAGATCCACCTCCGCACTCCATCCTCCCAACCCTCTCCCAGTCCCAAAGTCAAATCGCCACCAAAACCGACCTCGATTCCTACTCCGTTCTCTTACTACCCAAGCGACGATGGGACGGACGAAAACTTGTTGATCCTCTTACATGGTCTAGGTACGTATGTTGCCTTTTTTTCGAGGTTGGGATTTTTGGTGATACTAAGCTTAGATCTTACTTGAAAATTTTCCTGAATGAAAACCTTTTGAAACTTAAATAAAAAGGCGACACACACATCCCATTCTCGAAACTGGGTAAACAGCTCAAACTTCCCCAAACCGCCGTTTTGGCTATACGCGCTCCGGAACAGTACGTCTCCCTCCACCTGTCTCTCTCTCTCTCTCTACCCGCTTACTTTCTCTTATTCATCCATAATCTCCCCTCCCTCACTTCTCCCACACAGAATCCCGTACCTCTACACCGAATCTTATCAATGGTACCCTTCCTTCTCCCCCCTCGGCGACCTCTTAACCAACCCTAACCCAACCCCGGCCCTCACCCTTCTCTCGACCGCCCTCGACCACCTTACTTCCCCTCAAGAATGCGCTTGGCCTTTAGATAGAATCCATCTGTTCGGATTTGCCCAGGGTGGAAGCGTCGCACTAGAGTTTGGATTGAGGGTTTGGAGGGACAGGGAGAAAGAGAGAAAGGAAGAGGAGGAGAGGGAGGAGGAGAAGAACAAGAACAAAGTGGCCGAGTCTGAAGAACAAGCTAAAGAACGATCTACCCCAACTCTTACACCTCCCTCTTCCTCCTCTCTCGGCTCTATCATCTCCATCTCAGGCCCTCTCCTCTCTTACCCAACCGTTCCAACCCCACCTGGCCCTTCTCCAACACCGATTTTAGTCGTCTATAGACCACCTCCCTCCGATCCTTCCTTATCCACCTCTGATTTGACCGCGATCAAAAAGGCTTATTCCAACGTGAGAGAAGTCAAGATGCCTGTTAAAACCCAGGGCACTGCGATGCCTTCGTCTCGAGAAGAATGGGAAGGAATCATGAGGTTTTGGAGCGAGAGGTTGAGTAGGAGACAGGTAGAGGGAGTGTATGAGGTTTTGAGTGGGATGAGTGGGAGGTGATAATTAGTGGTTTAATTTATAGATAAGTAGGATTCATCGATTTTTTAAAGTTTGCGTCCACTGTAGGTTACATATCATTGACCATTGATTCTGTAAGATTCAAAAACTGGGAGATGGAGAAGTTACCCTCTCCGTCCCCACTCTTTCGGCTTTCCATGATCTCCATCGATATCTCTGGTCCCCTCCTATCTGACCCTTCCTTCCGGACCGTGTTCAACGCCGATTCGATGGTTGAACACACATAAGCACATAGTTGAATTTAAGTATTTACCTTGCATACGTTTTCCATCGAGATCATGTTCCTTTGGGCTTTTCGTTTCGAGACCTTGGCCGACCATAACTCTTCGAGACTGTTCGGCGACTCTAGGGCTTTGCAGTTTGTATACGTCGACTGGCTGATTAAAGATTCCAGAGCGTTGAGCGTTTTTCCCATTTTACGCCTAATCAAGGAATGGTGCTTCCCTCCTGTCATCATCGCCGATAATTTTTTCCAACAATCCCGCCGCGCTCCGAGTCCGACGAATTTTACATCGTTGGGAAAGTCATTAGCAATGTGGGTACGGAACCCGATTAGCAGGGCCAGTGGAAAAAATGGGGAGAAGAGTAAAAGAGTGGAAGAGTAAGACTGCTGTTAAATTGAGGAAGAAGAGGAAGTACTACTTACCATTATCCACGTCATAAAGATCTTTATAGGGATCATCTGGATCGTATATAACGAAAGGTCCTCGAAGGCCATCGCACGCTTGACTCGCTGAAAGAGTAAAAATGATAAGTAAAAGTTGCAAAAGTAAGTACATAAATGAGAACGATACCAGTAAGTACCAACTTGATCCGACGACGGCCTGAATACGTATAGGAAAGAATGGCCAGGTGCAAGTGGGCATTGAGTTATGCCCGGGGTGCTAGTGACATCAAGACATTGGAAGGAGAAGAGAAGAAGAGAAAGGTAAGCTTAAGCAGGAGGAGAGGTTGAAAGAGACAAGAAAGCGCGTACCCGTCGGCGTAGTTATATCCGTTTAGACTTATTCCGTGTTAGGAGGACTCGTTCTTTGCTGTGCAGGGTGGCAGTGCTGAGTGCAAATTCGTGGTAATATCCATTATATTTGGCATATCACTAATCTTATCTTATACCATTTCTGGTTTCTTTCGCACCTGCCGCGCAAAGCGACGGCCCTATTCCTTCATGTACGTTCAGAGAGAAGTATTCAAGTAATGGTATTCAGTCTGAGGGTACTAGATAATAGTTAAAACGTCTCAAATAGTACGATATCTATAAGTTCTCAGTCGAGGTCACCCAGTACAGTACGTACTGTCCACTGTACCAAAGTTCGTATTACGAGGCCCGTAAGGGACTCGTCCTTACTAAACTTGACCATAGAGGTTCCCACGTACTTACCCCATTTAGAAATAAATAGAATACCGGGCCTCGTACTTGCCACGCGAAGCGATGGCCCACATCTCTTCATTTAGGTTCAGACACTGTTAGCCATAGATATGTATATAGGTAGGTATTTTACATCCGGCCCAGTAAGAAGATCATATGCATAAGTACTTAAGTTCAATTGGTCAAAACCGGTCAGGTTTCAAAGCGTTTTCAGATGAGTGTCCAGGGTATCGTGCCAAGTACGAGGTTTATTACTGCTTGTCACCTCTGCTTGGATTGTAATTGGTGAGACATGCTTCTGGTAAAACCAGACTGTGTTCCAATTGTTATCAGTTATCTCCTTATTTTCGTACAATCCCTGTAGACCGGTCAAATTGAGAGTTTTGTGTGCCGTTTCGATAGTAGCTACACATACCTCTTCCATCACAACAGATGCCCTGCCCTTACCCTGCTGGCCACCATTACTACCATGGGAAATATAAAAGTCGACTGGTGAACCGTCGTTGACAATGATGAACCTAGAATAAACATAAATTAATTAACCTGGTTGGTGAATCTTGGTGTTATCTACTCACCTAACATCTTGCTGGCGGTAAACATGACTGAATTCCTTACCCCACTGAACTTTGGTCTGGGAAAAAACGGTGTTGTCAGGCGGTGGAGAGTCTGTGTCTTTAATAATGACTGCACTAGGCGTCAATAAGCCAAACTCGGCCCTGTTCATTCAACCGTCAGTTCTATTTAAATATCTGCAAAATCATGGCACATACCAGTCCGATTCGATTGTCAGTGTAACCTTGGTATGATGAATCTCGGGGTGATCTTTCAAATGATTGAATGCATGCTCGAGCTCATTCGCAATGTCTCTCAGCTCTTGTGCACTCGCGTCCCGAAGGAGAGACCAAATCTCTTCGGTGGAGAAACTGGTAACATTCGGATTCGAGGCAGTGCTAGCAACCCAGTCATCGTACGCTTGGCGACTGTCTGGATTTGTGACAAAGAAAGTGCCTTTATCGAGGTCTCCACCTTGACAAGTGACATCAGCTTGCTTATACTCTTCGAAGGTCTTGTATTGCGCCTCTTTCTTCACGTCAAGTGAGAGTTCGGCATTAAAAACACCACTATAGGATGCGTTAACGTTGGCGGAGAATTTCTCGTTGACGGAGCTATCAGAATTGGAAGCCCAAACATTCTTTGAAGGACTCAGTCGCATCAGCGATATCTCATCATGTATGTAATTACCCACCAATTGACACCTGGCCCCGTACGTGCAATATTTTATAACATGAGTGCCGAACGAGCTGAAAAAGTCTCTGTACTCTTTCCTATGATCCGGTTTTGAACCATCGAAGGGAGTAGGCAACTGCGCGACTCGCAGTTTTAGCGCCTTTTCATTGATAGAATCGACATAGTCCCTCAAGCTGGCCGAAAACAAATCGGCATTGAAGGAATAGAATGCATGCTGGTTCTCTCGACGGAGGGATCTCTGCATTGCGTAAGATGCCGATACACTTCCTGAGACACACAAGTATCGGATACCGAGCGAGGCATCTGCTTGAAAGGCAGCAGACGCTTCAGACCCAGTGCGATAAGTAAGGTAGCTCCCTTCAAAGTGACTGATATCAGTCGAAACGCCAATGATTCTGGGGACACTGTACGTTTGTCCACCTTGAGTCTTCTGTGAGTTCGCATGCAAACAATCAGGATTGCGCCGTCACTCACCGATCGTCACGTCGCGGCAACGCTCATCTGGGTCAATATCAATGATTCTACGAGCCTTTTTGATCGATTGGTCGACCTATCAGTATTGTGAGTTGATGCCCTAGTGTTCGTGCTTGGTACACGGGTAACTCACGACTTTGATGCTCAAAGGAGTGACGGTTAGCATGTCAAGGCTATAACCCAACCTGTTGATTGGAGGGAACTCTGTCATAGCGAAGAAGATAGCTTAGCGAAGTGAGATATCTGCGAGGATGTTTCAAGAAGGGAATCGACTCGAGGGGGTTTATATGGTCTTCGATCGTACCTATCGAAATTACTCCCTCATTGAATATTACATTAGTTGGGGTCGGGTGGGGAGCAACTAGGTCCATTTTAGTTGAGCTGATTATCGTTTCAAAGGATCACCACGTAAGTAAAGATACTGCAAATCGATCGCGATAGGCCATTCCAAAAACTACGTCGAAAACTATATCGTACTAATCATGATCTGAGCTAAAGGAATTACGATGAGGACTGGACTGAAAATCAAATATCATCAAACAGGTGATTTTTTGGCCAACATGCAAACCATTATGCAAGGAGGCAGTGATTTTAACTTGCTGTAGACCTCGTCCGAGCCTAAAGTCTGGGATCCTGTACGTACTAGGCCTGAAAAACCTGTGAGCTCCATTTACTTCCGGTCTAGCCCCTTGATGTAATACAGATAGCGGAGATCTTGTACAAAGGTTCCAGATTAGTCGTCGACTTCTGTGACTTCGCCCAGTTGTCGGCCAAATGTCAAGTTAAGTTCTGATGTGTTAATGAGTAATGAGCGATACACAGGCTTCTCCTATCTAAATTCACTTGCGGATGTTCAGAAGTTTTTCAAAGTTCGATTTACGGCGTGCTCCCATCCATCTCTTAATCCTTCACTATCGATTCTTTTTGTCATTCGCATCGAATACTGAGCTCAACATCGGCGCTCTCAGAATTGTGACATGGTCCGACATCTTGAAGCACTCAACTGGCTGGGCCGTGGTATCGACATGGTTTCACTCACACCCTTTTCCATGGAGGCCGTAAGTTGTCTTAATAGACCATCTCTCATAAATTCGTTCATAAGTATTCAATTACAGGTCAAACCGTATATCAAATCTCATCGAATTATCGCCATCCAGAATGACAAAACGACCCATAAAGTAATAATTGGTACGCTTCATTCGAAAAATGGGTGATAACACCGGGTCCCTATAAACTCAACGCTGATAGGTCAAGACGAGTACACTGTTCCTTGTGTGGTTTCGGCGAGTCCCGGCGAAGCAGTACAAGCGAACTACGTGACTTACTCCTCCGGGGACGAAGCTTTTGAAAAATTCGAGAGCGATCCTGGTGTAGCTGGCCGAGTCGCTGTGATACCTCCGAAGACACACTGTTTAAGAAAGTCACTTCCAAGTGACTACCAATTCTCTTTTTACGGTGTAAATATGGAGACATACAGTGCATCTTTAACTGAATACGTTGATTTCATTGATGCAGACTTACTTCTCCCTGAGATAAAGAAACTCCCTCAGCCCTTCTCCAACGAACCGTCAGTCGTTGCGGCGTACAGGGCACTTTTCGGAGAGTTCGGCAGCCATGTCATCACTAGCACGACTTTAGGCGCGCGGTGTAATATCGTGCGAGATTTTCTACTTTGCTGACAGCATTTTTTGAACAAAATTCAACAGATTACATGGGCGTCCAACAAGTATCCTGACATCAACCAGAATTGGCGCAGGTATGTAGCAGCGTCTGTACGGGGCCTCAACTCCCAAGGCAAATTCGACAAGACTGTTTTGGAAGAGCCATACTTCAAGATTTTCCAGACGATCGCACAGACCTCGTTCACTCTTCTCGGTGGAGAGAAGAAGCTTGCTGAATCGATCATGCAAGGAAATCACAATTACGACAACTACACGCAGTGGTTGGGTACCGCAGAACAAACGCCGGCTCTCGTTTCTGTGTCTGTTACTGGGCTTTGGTCAGTCCTCCGAGACTCGAACAACTCTCAATTGCGCCAAAGTGCAAATGAGATCGAGAAGGCGTTCCAAGCTATCATCGAGAATCAAGCAAAGACGCCAGTTACTAGTCTTGTAATTTTGGAGGCCGAATCGGGGGTCGCAGAGTTGGGTTTATTGACTCCCGGTGCGAGTATAGGCGTTGGTGGTCCTATGCCGAACTTTGATCCTACCACTCAGAACGTCATTGGACTCAGCGAGACGAGAGTACGTGTCGGTGAATCTGGGGCCTCGAGGAAAAGTCGTATTGTTCCGTGAGTGACTTACATTATCAGCTGGCGCAACGGGCTGATCGGTCGTCTTCTAGTTTTTACATTGTTAACGATGGTTCACCCATCGACATTTCGGTTAATCGCGACCAAGGATATGCTAATGTTAATATTAACGGAGTAGGGTTTTCATTGCATGTCCTTCCTACGAGTCGCTTATTGTGGGACTAGACTCCATACTCTAACAATGACAAGAATCTCGCGACGTTCTATCAAGTTCCTGTTGTTTGAAAGAGTGCCTGTATACGAAATGTAAAACATGTAGTGAAATTTCAGCAAGTAATGTCCTTGTAGGTGATGCATTGATAAATCACGGAGACACAAGGTTGTAAACTGAGGGTCAAAAAAATCATATTACAATACCTCTCCAAAAGCAGGTCTTCACAGAAGATGCAAATATATCTTTAATAACAAGCTGTACTAAGATATGTCTACGGTTATCCAAGCGCCGCACCTAGAGGCTACGTAGCAGTCTGTGGCCATGGTACTTTCGATCGCGCTAGTGTTCGATCTTTCCAAGAAGCTTGTCAATTATACTTATCACCTCCGGTAGCGGTAGAAGTGTTCGCCAGGCCCTAGAAGCCTGTCAGCTCCAATTACACACGCACGAGGGAACTGACTCCACCGATTGAATGACACGCAGGATAACCAGCTGCCCATCTTCCTGGAAAATCAGCCCGAGCAATCGCCGCTATTGATGAGTGTTTAACATTTCGTAGATCCCAATCGTTGAATGTTCGAAACATCTTCTGCAGTCTTGAGAAAAACATCTCCCACCTGAACATTGACCTTACGCCGCCTTCTTCTGTACCACGATGACAGAGTTCTCAGCTTCAGACTGGCTTGGCTATGGCATGAACATGCTCGGTACAACGCCTCTTGATACTAATTCAGTACGCATTACTAATTTGTCCGCAATTCACACATCTGTTGCTGAATTCTGCGTGTAGGCAACCAGAGCTGTACAGAATGCACATCGTATCATTAAACTTGACGGTTCAACCAGAGATTTGAAGATTGGTATGGATGTCTCTTCACTGATCAATCGATCAACTCACGCAGCTAAACGACATACGACTAGATGGCACGACTTACCGAGTCTCCAATTCAATCGGTGTCTTGAGCGGCACAGGCACTACGAGTAACTTTGTAACGTATTCCACTGGAAATGAAGCTGCATCTTCGTTCAGGGACGATTCCAGACTTGCCGCGCTTTTTATGTCTGTGACGGGGGGTCCTTCTGTGGCTCTCGCTACTGAAAAGCATCATCGACGCAACGTTCAATACGCGTACTATTGTTATAGTGACAACAAATACCTGGCGTTCTTGAAAGATTATGGTGGGCTACTCGATGTGGATTCGATTTTGCAGGCTATTCGTGCGTTGCCTACCCCTTTTAACAGCACCAACTCGCAAGTGGTTCAGAAATACAAGGATTTCTTCCAGAGATTTGGGACTCACGTCATTGTCAAGGTCAATTATGGTGCTCACCTACAGCTCGTACGTGTGGTTAGACCCAACCGAACTCGTATCTTTTCGTATTGATTCTTTTCTTCTTTTTGGTTGGCAGCATGTCTGGGGCTCAAACACCGTGACCGAAGTCAGTAAAGTGTGGTCTACCTGTGTCAAAGCCGATTACGATGGCATTCCTAGCGGAGGGACGCACGATTTCAACATCAAGAGCGCAACGTCATTCAAAAAGTATCAGGAGTTGAAACAACACCTCAATTCCATCTACGGAGGGGACGGTACCCTGGCAAAACTCCTCGTAACGGCACCTACTTACACGACCTTTGAGAAATGGAGGGACACTTCTCAGCCAAAAACAGTTCTTCTTAGTTTCGTCGTGGAAGAATTGTGGTCTTTGATGAAAGGCTCTCTCAACAACGAAATCAGTGCATTTGGGACTACGATTCAACAGGCTTTCGAATGGATCGTTAACAATCCCAAAGTACACAAGACTGTCGTCGCACTCATCATCGAATCTGATTGGTAATGTGCCCTGATTGACCTGATATTTCTTCTATAAGACCTGATGTTGATTCAGGGCAGAATTTGGTTTACTCACACCGAGCGCTATCATCGTTATGGGCGATAAGATCCCTGAAATGACGGAACACAACGAAATGAAGCTGACCTGGGGAAAAGAGAAGAGTCATAAGTCCGGAAGACAGCAGATAGAGTGAGTTCAGCATTACATTGATGTGATAGAGAATAGATTCAACTCTGTTTCAACATAGCTTCTATGTCATCAATGATGGTTATCCCATCGACTTTTATATATCCCATGGTAGAAATGGCGGGGGTGATGGCAATGGAAGTGCTCGAATTAACATGGAAGGGGTGAGTGTACTGTTGAACTCCGGAGTATATATATATAGGAAGGCTGACAGAGTGACCAGGAAACCTATATCAATGATCAACTCACCGATAACAACTACAACACGATGTGGTTTTATCAGAAAGGGGTGTCTCCGACTTCTCAGGATTTCAATACTCCACTTGCAGGTCGCAAATCCGATACTACTGCATGGGATCACGTCCTAGAGCAGTATATGGGCAACAGTAGCCATTAGCTGTCTGATAATCATTCTAGGACTCGGATACAAAGAAGTACTCAGCAAATAAATGTTTATCTAGCGCCCAATGTCAATAGTCTTTTAGTCACATTCTCTTATCAATGCTTGCGTCAGAAGGTACATAAGTAATAGTGCGAGAACGAACAAAAAGAGTAAGAATGCAAATTGGCATTCGGATCCAACCCATGATGTGAGCGGTGTACCTGAGTGAGAGAGGGAGGTAACCGGACTTGTCTCAAGATCTGGACGCCGGGTCCGGGAAGCATCCCGATGAGGGCAGTGGGAATCTTAGCGCCGCACCGTGGCATCCCCGACTCCGACTTCGCACCAAAGTGAGATTACAAGGCCGGAGGTCTCGTCCTTGCTAGACCCGAACTCAGAGTCACTGCCAACATTGCATAAAAATCAATTATCACCCAGTACTGTAGCCCGATAAAAGAAAGTTCCGTCACGCGTCACACTGGGCTTCGAACTGTTCATTTTTTAAAATGCATCACGTTGAGAAATGAACTTTTTTGCTCAATTTTTCTTCCCGTGGGGGCCAGCCTCTGTTTTAGAGTCATTTTTAGCTTCAATTTAATTAAATCTAAAAGAAGTTCAAATACATAAGTTGACCTATCAAGTATAAATTGTTAGACCTTCAGGCCTTTAAGTATCCCTCAATTTTTCAGGCAAATTGAACCAGAAATGAACATGTGTCACACTCCATTTTGGACACTGAACTCATTGAACTGGAGTTCAAAAATGTCACACCCAAAGTGGACTGAACTTTCCCTCATCAGGCTACAATATTCACTAGTACTCATTTCATGTCTCTTATAAATGTGCAACCAAAGAGTCTACTGCAAAAAATTGCAGCAACTTGCACAATGAGTAATTGGACTGAGATAGGCTGCTCAAAACAATAGTCAGATTGCCAGACACACAGGCTCTTCATCTGATTCAGTGAGACAAAAAATTATCCAGAAAATTATCCAGAAAACATAGAGCTGTGGAAGAGGCTTCCCGAATGCAAGTGTATGGAAAAAACTGCAGACGGAAGTGGCGGCACGAGCAACGAGTCCCTTCTTCTATTCAGTCGGAGTCGGGGATTCCCGATGAGATGTGAAACGGAAATGGACAGATCATCCGAGACTGTGAAAATAATTTTCCTAAAAGCAAACGGGAATGCACGGATCAAACTTTCGAGGACACAAAAACAGTCCCTCCTGAGCCTCCTCCTTTCGTCGGAGTCGGGGATATCTGAAATGAATATTTGCCGTCATTGTAAGTACGTGAGTCGAGATAAACAGAGCGTGTGTCAGAGGTTCCTAGAAGGTGAACAAAAACAAAAGATTGATTGATTTTGCCAGTGCGTATGATCGAAGTGCTCTTCGGTATACTCTTGTCTCGTACGCCAATGAATTGGAGACACTTGTATGGTCCTCATAGGCATATCATTGGCGGAAAACCACGCAAGCTTAGAATGATCGGTGGAGCCAAAGTGTCGAAAGAGACAGTCGAGAGGGATGATCAAAACGAGCAGATCGGTTGGGGGAGAGGTAGCGCAAGCTTTGACTCGGGTCCGAGGCCGAAAAGAAATTAAAGAATGACGTACTTGCACGACATTGACTGGGGGATGAAAGAGGAAGGGGGGCGAGCGCCGAGGACATCGATTCTAAGTATCCTATGTATATCCGAGTCTACGTCGCCGAATTTGGACGTGGATCACGAGCATTTACCGTTACGAGCTGGGTTTCTATCCTTCTTTAATTTCTCAATTGTAGCTTGTCGCCAGCTTAAAACACAGTATGGACCTTAAGCTTCAAATATAGTATCTACTGATATCGAGAATATCAAGACAAGGGGAACAAGACTTTCGGTACATCTTCAAAAATGTAATCAAATCGAATTTTTACACAAAAATTCGCCTACTCTTACTGACTCGTCTCAACCGTAATACTCCTCCAAAATCTACCACAAACAATTGAAATTTTCAAGTCAGCTTCTTTCCTTCTTACCAAAAAGAGAAAGATAACAAGTAATATACTCACCCACACCTTCTCAACAAGTCCTCATCAGTCCCAAACACCTGAACTACGGGTTTGAAATCCTCTGTCCTATTGAACAACATCTCTTGTGGCATATCGTTCGCCGCACTTCCATTCCACAAAGGCCATTCTGGGAGGATATTCTCGTCAAATTTATCGTTGGGATCTAATTCCTCCGAGGTCGCAAATGCTAGGAAGCTTTGGGAAAAAGCTTTGTCGAAATCGGTGTTGTTATAGACGGCCGGTGAGGATCGGTTGAGGCTAGGGAAAATGATAAGAATTAAACAGGGCGGGGGTGGGTATATTTTGAGAATATAAAACGTTAAGTGTTACTTGTAGATGTGCACTCACGAGGTAAAGTAGTAGAAAACGTCATCACCATGCAAGGCTGGAGGGATTGCAAATAAGCCCTGTAGAGAGAGAGTAAATGTGCCTCTTCATTTAAGATGAAAAATGAAAGGGGACCCTTACCTTGTATGAAAGACCCTGGAATGCATCGAGGAGATAGTACGTTGGGCAGTTGTATGTCGCTACTCCTGGTTCAATAACAAGCATTACACCATATGATAAAGTACTCACAATCACTATAGATCTGAGCAGCGATGTCGAACACCGACGTATCAGCAGTAGAGTTAGACCCGGAGTAAGTCTCAACAACATCCGTGACAGTTTCTTCGGATAATGTCGGGAAAAGACCCTTCACGAATTCGTTCAGACTTGTTACGTTTGGATTGGTGAATATATTGCCCTCAAAAGTGTTGGTGATCGCAAGGACTTTTTGGACCTATCTCGGAGTCAGTGGAATTCGCAATATATCGGATGGATTTTGAATGACACCGGACAGGGCGTAGAGCTATAACGTCGTAAAATGATAAATCAGACTTGCCTTATTCGCATGTCCCTCAGCTAATAGCTCGCTGGGTCTTTGAGCAATGAAACTACCATCGACTACTGGACCAAGCACGAATGTATCGAAAAATGCCGCGGTAGCGATTTGAACATTTGCTGCAGACAATAAAGCTACGTCCGTGTTTCGAAGACAAGAAAGTGTGTCTTGGGAGTTGGTACAGCTGTGATCATGAGAAGGGAAGTAAGTACTATACAAGGACAATGTCGAGCAAGAGTGTTCTTGAATGTACTGACTTTGTTTGATCTAAGGCCTCGTTGTATATCGCCTACACAAAGCGGCTCGTTGTAAGGGTCATCCAATTCTTATACAAAGCTACCACTTACTTCAGGAATGTTGTCGTTGTACGGGTGGTAGGACGGAAGATACAGCGAACCAGCAATAGCACCGATGAACAAAGGTGGATCTGTTTGGCCGTTGTTGGCGATGATATGGTTTAGGACCGAGTTAGCACCTAAGATTTTTAAAACAGTTAATGTTGATCCCTTAATTCAGACGTCATCGTCTTATGATTTGTTGCTTACCAGAAGATTCCCCCCAGATCACTACGCGGTTAGGGTCACCGCCGAATTTAGAGATCTGTAAAAAAGTAAGTCCCACTCTTGATTAGATTCAACCAAGCTCAATATTCTAAAACCAGGAACACACATGCTGTTGTACCCATTGCAAAGCAAATTGCTGGTCCACTTCGGTGATTATGTCATTTAAGTACTCATTAAAAATGCCAACGAAAAGCACTCACACAATCCAGCATTCAGGGCACCATCGTTCTTAACCGTCTCACCAGCTAAAAACCCAAACAAACCTAGACGATATTGGATAACGACGACGATAGTTCGATCGTTTGATATTCGGAGAAGATCTTCGCCATCGTAACCTCCTTTAGTGTTACCGGGGAGACTTGAGTTGGCTGCACTGCCAAAGTGATAGCTATAGTATATTTTGTATGAAGAATTTATGCGATGAGATGTTGTATGAGTCTGAGAGAAGATCAGAATGAGAAAAATTGAGTCCTCACCCTCCGCCGTGAATCCAAACAACCACTGGGAAGCCACCGGGATCAGTATCGTTATTTTTTCCAGTGGCATCTTTGTATTGGGAGCCAGGAACATATACGCTAATGCAAAATCAAACAAGAGTCCGTCTGTGAGCAGGACGATACTACAAAATGTTTGCAACATACTTTAAAAAGAGACAATCTTCGTCCTCTGGCAGGAGACTCTCATCTACATCGCGTTTTTGATGATTAGAGCTGGAATTCCTGAACGGACTCTCCGATGCCATGCCTCCGGAAGCCTGGTGACACATCGGTGGCTGAGAGTTTGCTATTTGAATTCCTGGGACTGCTTCGGGAGATTGTGGCGCTTTCCAGCGGAGAGAGCCTGTTTGAAATATTAATGCGCCATTTAGCAATAGTCTCCTAGTAAATTGGAATCGGAAGTTTACCAGTAGGAGATTTTGCATAGCGAACTCCGAGAAAGTCTATGTTGGACGTGTCATTATTACGAACGCCTTGGTATTGGGCGTAACCAAGGTCGACAATGGGAGGATTTGATAGAGCAAGAACGTCTTGGTATTGGGCATCGACAATGGGAGGATTTGGTAGAGCAATGACGTTCGGAACCGTCAAAACGAGAAATACTGAAAGGACGACGCTTTGATAGAAGTTCATGTTGCCAACGGTTCGAAGTGAGGCTGTCTTTGTGGTGTGGATCCAAGATCAGAGTTTCGACCATGCTTTTATATGTTCCCTGGGCTCTAATTCGGACGTAAAAGCCTGAGTCAAGAGCCTAGTGGAGATGTATGAAACAAACAAAAATATGTTGACTATGGTGTACATACCAGTTCAGGCTCGTCAATCACGAAATTTAGTATACTAGGGTTCTATGACTCTGAGCAAATAAAGCGCGAGCCATTTCTCACCTCGGGGTCGAAGATTGGTGTGAGTCTCGTTATTCACTGAAACCTTTAATAACTATAAAAATTTGGATTCAACTTGAGAAATTTTACAGCGTTGTGAATGAGAATGACCAGTTGATTTGGCCGGATTAAGATCCAGAGGATCGTGACTCGGAATGGGAAGATCTAGAGATAGAAAGCGGCTCCATCGGAGCATCGGTAGAAGCCTGTCATTACTCGAATTTCAATAGCACTGAGTCAAGGTCAACATCCATATAATACTCTCGATCAGTTTACATCTCAGTTCCCATCTCTGGCACGCGAGATTGTCATCGCCGGTCTTTTCCTTAAACTCTGGAGAGCTGTTTTGACTATCGTTGTAGTCCATGGTGTTGTTGTTTTTGTAGCGCGTAGGAGTGGAATCAATCATTATTTTCTACACATGTTATAACGACGACATACCGATAAAAGTCATACTAAGCGTGTACGTTTAGTAATGCCGTCTTGATTATTATCTACTCACCTAACATCTTGCCGCCACATCGTTTACTAAACGTACACTTGCCGGCGATAAACATGACTGAATTCCTTACCCCACTGAACTTTGGTCTGGGAAAAAACGGTGTTATCAGGTGGCGGAGAGTCTGTGTCTTTATCAATGACTGCACCAGGCCCTGTCAGTCCTGCGAAATCATCACACATATCAGTCCGATTCGATTGTCAGTGTAACCCTGGTGTGATGAATTTCGGGGTGATCTTTCAAATGATTGAATGCATTCTCAAGCTGGTCCGCAATGTCCCTTAACTCCTTTGCGTCCCGAAGGAGAGACCAAATCTCAACGATGGAGAAACTGGTAATATCCGGACTCGAGGTAGTGGTAGCACCCCTGACAGGCATCGTACGCTTGAAGACTATCCGGATGTCTGACAAAGAAAGTGCCCTTATCAAGGGTCTTGTATTGTGTCTCATTCTTCACGCCAGCTGAGACGTTGCCACCAAAAATACCATTGTAGAATGCGGTAACGTTGACGGAGCTGTCGATGTTTGAAGCCCAAACATTCTTCGAAGGATTCGGTCGCATCAACGATATCTTAGAGCATGTATGAAACCACACACCATTTGACACCGGCCCCGTACGTGCAAACATGAGTGCCGAACGAGTCATAAAAATCTTTGTACTTTGTCCTATGATCCGAGTTTGAACCATCGGAGGGAGTAGGCAACTCCGCGACTCGCGGTTTTAGTGCCTTTTCATTGACGACATAGTCCCTCAAACTGGCCGAAAAATCGGCATTGAGGTAAATAGAGTGCGTGCTGGTTCTCTCGACGGAGGGATTTTCTGTGTTGCGTAGGATGCCAATACACCTTCTGAGACACACAAGTATTAAGTACTTAGCAAATGTAGATGTATATCTAGCGCCCAGTCCCATTAGTCCTTTAGTCACATTCTGATCCCTCGACCAAGGAGAGGTAAATAAAATGCAAATTGGCAATCGGACGACAGAAGTGCACTTCGGTATACTTTTGTCTCGTTCGTCAACGAATTAGAGACACTTGTATGATCCTCATAGGCATATCATTGATGGAAAACCATCAGTAGAGCCAAAGTGACAGTCGGGAGGGATGATCAAAGCGCTTAGCGAGTAAACCAGTTGATTAAAGAATGAAATACTTGCACGACATTGACTAGGGGATGAAGGAGGAAGGAGGGCGAATACATCGATGCCAGTATAGCTGCCATGTGATGATGTCCGGATGTAATCAGTCGTCGACTCGTCACGCTTCGAAGTCTTTTCTCTTCAACTCCCACCATGCAATCCTCAACTTCAATGCCTGAGATCCACCTCCGCACCTCATCCTCCCAACCCTCTCCCAGCCCCAAAGTCAAATCTCCACCAAAACCGACCTCGAATCCTACTCCGTTTTCTTACCACCCAAGCGACGATGGAACGGACGAGAACTTGTTGATCCTCTTACATGGTCTAGGTACGTATGTTACCTTTTTTTGAGGTTGGGATTTTTGGTGATACTAAGTATAGATTTTACTTGAAAATTTTCCGAATGAAAAACTTTTGGAACTTAAATAAAAAGGCGACACACACATCCCGTTCTCGAAACTGGGTAAACAGTTCAAACTTCCCCAAACTGCCGTTTTGGCTATACGCGCTCCGGAACAGTACGTCTCCCTCCACCTGTCTCTCTCTCTCTCTCTACCCGCTTACTTTCTCTTATTCATCCATAATCTCCCCTCGATCGCCTCTCCCACAGAATCCCGTACCTCTACACCGAATCTTATCAATGGTACCCTTCCTTCTCTCCCCTCGGCGACCTCTTAACCGACCCTAACCCAACCCCTGCCCTCACCCTTCTCTCGACCGTCCTCGACCACCTTACTTCCCCTCAAGAATGCGCTTGGCCTTTAGACAGAATTCATCTATTCGGATTTGCTCAGGGTGGAAGCGTTGCACTAGAGTTTGGATTGAGGGTTTGGAGAGAGAGGGAGAAAGAGAGAAAGAAGGAGGAGGAGAAGAAAGAGAACGAGTCTGAGGAAATGGTTAAAGAACGATCTGCCCCAATTCTTACACCTCCCTCTTCCTCCTCCCTCGGCTCTATCATATCCATCTCAGGACCCCTCCTCTCTTACCCAACCGTTCCAACCCCACCTGGCCCTTCCCCAACACCAATTTTACTCGTCTATCGACCACCTCCCTCCGATCCTTCCTTATCCACCTCTGATTTGACCGCTATCAGAAAGGCTTATTCTAACGTGAGAGAGGTCAGGATGCCCGTTAAAATCCAGGGCACTGCGATGCCTTCGTCTCGGGAAGAATGGGAAGGAATTATGAGGTTTTGGAGTGAGAGGTTGAGCAGGAGACAGGTAGAGGGAGTGTATGAGGTTTTGAGTGGGATGAATGGGTGATAATTAGGGATTTGATTTAGATAAGTAGGATTCATGAATTTTTTTCAAGTTTGCGTCCGCTGTAGGTTACATATCATTGATCATTGATTCTGTACGATTCAAAAACTGGGAGATGGAGAAGCACCTTCTCCGTCCTCACTCTTTTGGCTCTCCATGATCTACCATCTCTGGTTCACTCCTCCCTCCGGACCATGTCCAACCCTGATTCGATGTTGAACGTACGTAAGTACATAGTTGATTCCAAGTATTCATTTGCATACGTTCTCTATCGAGATCATGTTCCTTTGGCTTTCCAGTCGTTTCGAGACCTTATGGGTCCCTCCGTTTAAAACACCTTTCTCTTTGTGTTCCGAGTCATAAAGCTTTACTTTGAGGCCTGAGATGCTAAACGAAATGATTCGGGATAGATCCCAGATGATCGATCCAGTCATCCCAAGTTGGAATCGTGTTGGATCAAGCTCGTTAATGACCCAAGGGTAAACAAAAGAACCGATGGCCTTATAAAACGTCATGGCGCCGATGGAACTGGAGACGTTTGGGCTACAAGTTCGAGACTTTCTGAACCCAAACTTTATTATTTCGAGGTATAAGTATATCACAAATGAAAATCAAGTCAAAGTTGGAGTTGACTGTAGCGAAGTAAAACGAACTTCCGATAATCAGATTGATGAGGATGATGTTCTTTGGGATTTTGCTTGACATCTTGTGCACCAAGGTACGGGTTCATCTGAGTGTTTCTGATGTCGGTTACTTCTCTGAGGTGCAAACATCTACAGACGTTCGGAAATGCGAATCATCTGCTTCATAGTGAGTACTCCTAGAGTTTGACTCTAAGTAGTCTATTTCTCCGTGCTGACTTCTGAGGTGAAGAAGGGTGTGATGAAGAAGATTCTTTCACCTACAAGCCATTGGAACCTAGTAGGAGAAAAGATATTAAGACGCAAAGTTCCGTATCTAATCCAACTCATGACTCAAGTACTCACAGTCCGTCACTTCTCGATTTCCACATTGAGAAGAGTGTTCAAGTTGGTATGGAAAAGATCCGAACGACAATCACAAACCGTTGCTTCAGTGGCTCGACGATATCAAGACCGTCTCCGCCTAAACCCAAGCCTTCCGTATACTGATTCACTACGTCAGGTACGACGGGGAGGTTGTCAGTCCATAGGACACCGATGTCGAGGTTACGAAAGAGTCTGGAAGAGATTATTTTGACATCCAATGTCAGAGATGCTCTTGTTTTGCATAAAACACTTTGCTCAATTGTGCTTCATCTGTGGTGAAGAGGTTTTGGGCTTTTAGGTTCAAATTTGTTGTAACGCATAACGAGAATTTTGAGAGTCTAATGCATACTGTGTGTTGAGTAATGGCACGTGAAACAGTCCTAATGACGGTCGAGGACAATCAGTCAAGCGCTCTACATAGTCACTAGTGCCTTACCAATACTTCCGACGTCATGAGAGTATTATTAAGGTCGAATC
Source organism: Dendrothele bispora CBS 962.96 (assembly GCA_004369135.1). Taxonomy (NCBI): domain Eukaryota; kingdom Fungi; phylum Basidiomycota; class Agaricomycetes; order Agaricales; genus Dendrothele; species Dendrothele bispora. Next base: position 20,677 of record ML179916.1, on the reverse strand, counting down.
GTCGTAAGCTCTTGCTCTGAGCCTCCAAGATATCCCAAGCTTCTCGAATAATCCCTCTGAGTCCAAGATCCCTGGATGTCGGACGAAAACACTCTTATTTTCTACGATATCCCTTCCAAGATAGGTGCTTGGTCCCCGAACACTTGGAAGACTCGGTAAGTGGTTAACCTTTTTTAGCGCCCATTCTGTACAAATGATGTTTCTCGTCGGCCCACCCTATGTTACGCGTTTTGGACCCAACGCTCAACTTCACCGCAGGTATTCTCTCAATTTCAAAGGCATCCCATACAAAACAGTCTGGGTCGAATATCCTGATATCGAGAAGACTCTCAAAGACCTGGGCATAGCTGCTTCCGCGACCAAATCCGATGGGAAAACACCTCATTACACTCTCCCTGCGATCTACGACCCGGCTACGAAAACCGGGTTGACCGAGTCCTTCGCGATCGCGAAGTACTTGGACGAGAAGTACCCTGACAAACCGATACTCGTGCCCAAAGGAACAGAAGTGCTGCAAAAGGCATATATTGATGCGACGAGGGACAAATTCGTTGAAGTGGTTAGCCAGTTCATCATCCCCAAGGTTGCTTGGAGTTTGAATGAGAGGAGCCAGGAATTTTTCAGGAGGACGAGGAAGCAGAGGTTGGGTAAGACGATAGAGGAGTTAGACCCGCAAGGAGAGAAGAGGAAGGAGGAATGGAAGAAACTTGAGGAAGGGTTGGGGCAGATCGACAAGTGGTATGCCAGTGGGAAGGAAGATATTTTAGTGATGGGTGGGGAAGACAAGGCTTGTTTTGCGGATTTTGCGTTTGCGGGGTTCGTGATTTGGATCAGGATTTTGTTTGGGAAGGAGAGTGAGGAGTGGAAGGATGTGTCTGGATGGCATAGTGAAAGGTGGGGAAGAATGATTCAGGTGTTGGAAAAGTACGAGTAAAAGCGGAATTGAGCAATATGTAATACTACTGTACGTGCGTTTTAACACTTGGAAATGTTTTGTAAAGTAAAAAAAAAATACCTCTTTTCGCTTTGTCTTGAGCACCAACAATATCATCATGGTCAAGCAAGGATTTATTTGCTTTTCCTGCTCTTATTTACTCAAATGAATACTTGTGCAAGTGGTGTTCTGCTCGTTTCACCAAATTATTTTAGACTCGAGCCAGTCCCTTTGGTAGAGTAGTGATGACAGTCGATCACTACGTCGGCAAAGGCCTGACGGCTTTGATCGACTGTCATCAAACCGTGACACAGGGCGGCTGGTTCGAGTCTAAAATTATTTGTGCTAAAAGAGACACATGCGCGGGCATGTACGTATGCATCTGAACACTATCTTGTAATAGACCTTAAGCTTCAAATATATCTACCGACATCGAGAATATATGCTGCCCGGAGTGGCCCAAAATTATTTCCGAAGATATATCGGGATTTTGGCCACTTCCGAAGATATATCTCTCATTTTTGACACTTCCGCAGATATATCAGCGTGACATCTGTCACATCGCATTTTGCTAATATATCTCTCTCCTTTGATTTTATGATATATCTCTGTGTGTTTGCGTGACGTGACAAAACCCAAATTGCCAATCTTTGGGGTGCTCCATAACCAGAGATATATTGATTCATAGCAGATATATATCAAGTTAACATGTCTTAAAGATATATCTCTGGATCTTTTCATGAGCTAATACTTTGATACTCTTTTAATACTTTTAATAATTTGGGCTTATATTTGTTTCTATTATGGAATCCCTCCGGAAATTTTTCCAATAATTGATTGATATTCCATAATTTTCATTGGTACTTCTATACTTGAGGGACTATACCCAACTGTTGAAGATCAATTTTAAATATCACATTAACTTATCTGTTTAGGTCTGTGTTATATGTTCAGATTTGGGGCCAAAGTTACTGGTACACACACTGGAAGTTGAAAACTTTTGACTGCTGTCAGCATTTACTAAATGGCCAGTAACTGCAAGCTTTACACTGAGGTGCTTGAAACAAAAGATAGCCCCAGTGCATTGCATACTAAGTTAATTGTGTGCATATTAACAACACTACTGCAGCTCAGTTCTGTATTTACATACTGATGTACAGCTTCATCTATCTTTAATTAGCCTGAAAATATTTAATTTGTAGTTTGGTTATTTTGGGCAGCTGCTTTCATATTTCATATGTAATGATTGTAATCTATTTTCTGAAAATTTGTATTTTGCCCATTTTCTTACTGGCAATCACTGCTAGAGTCATTTGTTATCATTACTTGGAACCCAAAATAGCATTCAATAATTAACAGTTGCATTCATCTGAGACTTACTGACAATCATTACTATAGTGATTCACTCAGCTACCTAGAATAAGTAGCATTCAATAATTGACATAGTTACATTAATTTGATACTTACTTTGTTACTAGAGTCATTCATCATCAGCTTGGAGGAGCATACACTTTAAATTACAGTTGAAATTGATTCTGACCAACTAATTTGGAATACATAAGATGAAGATACATACAGTACCAATTTATGTTCCAAGTTCCACACCTGGAAATACACAAGCTCCCTATTGAAAAGACAACAATGTGATGATCAATCAGAGATGTGTGCAGTCTGATTGATAACATCAATAGTAATTTCATTCAGGCTCAAGAAAAATTTGATGCTTTTTTGTACTTACCACATGTTTCAAATGATTATAATGTGGTAAGTACAAAAAAGTAGCATGAAAAGATTCAAAAGAATGTCTTCAAGACATGCTGAATTCAGATATATATTAGAACCACCAAACATATATATCTGCCATGAACCAATATATCTATGGTCATGGACACTCTGAAGATTGGCAACTTGGGTTGTGTCACGTCACGCAAGCAGAGAGATATATCATGAAAGTGAGATATATTAGCAAAATAAGATGTGACATATGTCACGCTGATATATCTGTGGAATTATTGAAAATCAAAGATATATCTTCGGAAGTAACCAAGATTCCGAGATATCTGCGGAAAATAATTTTGGGCCACTCCGGGCAGCATACACATCACACAAGCAGATATATCATGAAATTGAAAAAGTGAGATATATTAGCAAGATGAGATGTGACATATGTCACGCTGATATATCTGCGGAAGTATTGAAAATCAAAGATATATCTTCGGAAGTAACCAAAATTCCGAGATATTTTCGGAAAATAATTTTGGGCCACTCCGGGCAGCATAAGAATATCAAGACAAGGGGAACAAGACAAGGTTACATCTTCAGAGATGTAAATAATCAAATTGAATTTTTACACAAAAAATTCGGCTACTCTTATGTATCATCACTGACTCGTCTTAACCGTAATACTCCTCCAAAATCTATCATAAACAATTGAAATTTTCAAGTCAGCTTCTTTCCTTCTTAACAGAAAGAGAAAGATGACAAGTATGATGTACTCACCCACACCTTCTTAACAAGTCCTCGTCAGTTTCAAACACCTGAACCACGGGTTTGAAATCCTCTGTCCTATTGAACAACATCTCTTGCGGCATATCGTTCACCGCACTTCCATTCCACAAAGGCCATTCTGGGAGGATATTCTCGTCAAATTTATCGTTGGGATCCAATTCCTCCGAGGTCGCAAATGCTAGGAAGCTTTGGGGAAAAGCTTTGTCGAAATCGGTGTTATTATAGACGGGCGGTGACGATCGGTTGAGGCTAGGGAAAATGATAAGGATTAAACAGGGCGGGAGTGGGTATATTTTGAGAATCTAAAACGTTAAGTGTTACTTGTAGATGTGGACTCACGAGGTAAAGTAGTAGAAAACGTCATCAGCATGCAAGGCTGGAGGGATTGCGAATAAACCCTGTAGAAAGAGGGTCAATGTGCCTCTTCATTTAAGATGAAAAATGAAAGGTGACCCTTACCTTGTATGAAAGACCCTGGAATGCATCGAGGAGATAGTACGTTGGGCAGGTGAATGTCGCTACTCCTGGTTCAATAACAAGCATTACACCATATGATAGAGTACTCACATTCACCATAGATCTGAGCAGCGATGTCGAACACCGACGTATCCGCAGTAGAGTTAGACCCGGAGTAAGTCTCAACAACATCCGTGACAGTTTCTTCGGATAACGTCGGGAAAAGACCCTTCACGAATTCGGTCAGACTTGTTACGTTTGGGTTGATGAATATAGTGCCCTCGAAAGTGTTGGAGATCGTAAGGACCTTTTGGACCTATCTCGGAGTCAGTGGAATTCGCAATATATCGGATGGATTTTGAATGACACCGGCCAGGGCGTAGAGCTATAACGTCGTAAAATGATAAATCAAACTTGCCTTATTCAGATGTCCTTCAGCTAATAGCTCGCTGGGTCTTTGAGCAATGAAACTACCATCGACAACTGGACCAAGCACAAATGTTTCGAAAAATGCCGCGGCAGCGATTTGAAAATTTGCTGCAGACAATAAAGCTACGTCCGTGTTTCGAAGACAAGAAAGTGTGTCTTGGGAGTTGGTACAACTGTGATCATGAGAAGGGAAGTAAGTACTACAAGGACAATGTCGAGCAAGAGTGTTCTTAAAGGAACTATGTACTGACTTTGTTTGATCTACAACCTCGTTGTATATTGCCTACACGAAGGAGCGGCTCGCTGTAAGGGTCATCCAATTTTCACACAAAGCTACCACTTACTTCAGGAATGTTGTCGTTGTATGGATGGTAGGACGGAAGATACAGCGAACCAGCAATAGCACCGATGAACAAAGGTGGATCTGTTTGGCCGTTGTTGGCGATGATATGGTTTAGGACCGAGTTAGCACCTAAGAGTGTTCAAAACAGTTAATGTTGATCCCTTAATTCAGACATCATCGTCTTATGATTTGTTGCTTACCAGAAGATTGCCCCCAGATCACTACGCGGTTAGGGTCACCGCCAAATTTAGAGATCTGCAGAAGTAAGTCCCACTCTTGATTAGATTCAACCAAGCTCAATATTCTAAAATCAGGAACACACATGCTGTTGTACCCATTGCAAAGCAAATTGCTGGTCCACTTCGGTGATAATGTCATTTAAGTACTCATTAAAAATGCCAACGAAAAGCACTCACACAATCCAGCATTCAGGGCACCATCGTTCTTAACCGTCTCGCCAGCTAAAAACCCAAACAAACCCAGACGGTATTGGATAACGACGACAATAGTTCGATCGTTTGATATTCGGAGAAGATCTTCGCCATCGTAACCTCCTTTAGTGTTACCAGGGAGACTTGAGTTGGCTGCACTGCCAGAGTGATAGCTATATATAGTATATTTTGTATGAGGAATTTATGCGATGAGATGTTGTATGAGCCTGAGAGAAAATCAGAATGATAAAAATTTTGAGTCCTCACCCTCCACCGTGAATCCAAACAAGCACTGGGAGACCACCGGGATCAGTATCGTTGTTTTTTCCAGTGACATCCTTGTATTGGGAGCCAGGAACATATACGCTAATGCAAAATCAAACAAGAGTCTCGTTTGTGAACAGGACGATACTACAAAATGTTTGCAACATACTTTAAGAAGAGACAATCTTCGTCCTCTGGCAGGAGACCCTCATCTACATCGCGTTTTTGATGATTAGAGCTGGAATTCCTGAACGGACTCTCCGATGCCATGCCTCCGGGAGCCTGGAAACACATCGGTGGCTGAGAGTTTGCTAGTTGAATTCCTGGGACTGAGTCAGGAGATTGTGGCGCTTTCCAGCGGAGAGAGCCTGTGTGAAATATTAACCATGATGCGCCATTTAACAATGATCTCCTAGTAAATTGGAATCGGAAGCTTACCAGTAGGAGATTTTGCATAGCGAACTCCGAGAAAGTCTATGTTGGACGTGTCATTATTACGAACGCCTTGGTATTGGGCGTAACCAAGGTCGACAATGGGAGGATTCGATAGAGCAATGACGTTCGGGACCGTCAAAACGAGAAATACTGAAAGGACGACGCTTTTATAGAAGTTCATGTTGCCAACAGTTCGAAGTGAGGCTGTCTTTGCGGTGTGGATCCAATATCAGAGTTTCGACCATGCTTTTATATGTTCCCTGGACTCTAATTCGGACGTAAAGCCTGAGTCAAGAGTCTAGTGCAGATGTATGAAACAAACAAAAATATGTTGACTACGTTGTACATACCACTCCAGGCTCGTTAATCACGAAATTTAGTATACTAGGGTTCTATGACTCTGAGCAAATAAAGCGCAAGTCATTTCTCACCTCGGGGTCGAAGATTGGTGTGAGTCTCGTTATTCACTGAAACCGTTGATAACAATTTGGATTCAACTTGAAAAAGTATACAGCGCTGTTAATGAGGCTAAAATGACCAATTGATTTGGCCAGAGGATGACTCGGAATGGGAAGATCTAGAGATAGAAAGCGGCTCCATCGGAGCATCGGTAGAAGCCTGTCATTACTCGAGGTTCAATAGCACTGAGTCAAGGTCAACATCCATATAATACTCTCGATCAGTTTACATCTCAGTTCCCATCACTGGCACTCGAGATTGCCATCGCCGGTCCTTTTCTTAAGCTCTGGAGAGCTGTTTTGACTATCGTTGTAGTCCATGGTGTTGTTGTTTTTGTAGAGCGTAGAAATGGTATCAATCCTTATTTTCTACACATGTTATAACGATGACATACCGATAAAAGCCACACTAAGCGCGTACGTTTAGTAATGCCGTCTTGATTGTCATCTACTCACCTAACATCTTGCCGCCACATCGTTTACCAAACGTACACTTGTCGGCGGTAAACATGAGTGAATTCCTTACCCCTCTGAACTTTGGTCTGGGAAAAAACGGTGTTATCAGGTGGCGGAGAGTCTGTGTCTTTAAAAATGACTGCACTAGGCCCTATTCATTCGATTGTCAGTCCTGTTCAATCTGCAAAATCATCACACATACCAGTCCGACTCGGATTCGATTGTCGGTGAAACCTTGATGTGATGAATTTCGGGGGTGATCTTTCAAATGATTGAATGCATTCTCAAGCTGGTCCGCAATGACCCTCAACTCCTTTGCACTCGCGTCCCGAAGGAGAGACCAAATCTCTTCGGTGGAGAAACTGGTAACATTCGGATTCGAGGCGGTGGTAGCAATCCAATCATCGTACGCTTGAGGACTGTCTGGATATGTGACAAAGAAAGGGCCTTTATTGAGGTCTCCACCTTGACAAGTGACATCAGCTTGCTTACTCTTCGAAGGTCTTGTATTGCGCCTATTCCTTCACGTCAACTGCGGCGTCGGCACCAAAAACACCAATATAGGATGCGGTAACGTTGGCGGAGAATTTCTCGTTGACGGAGCTGTCAGAATTGGAAGCCCAAACATTCTTCGAAGGACTCAGTCGCATCAGCGATATCTCGTAATGCCTGTAATCACCCAATTGACATCTAGCCTCGTACGTGCAATATTTTATAACATGAGTGCCGAACGAGCTGAAAAATTCTCTGTACTCCTTTCTATGATCCGCTTTTGAACCATCGAAGGAAATAGACAACAGCGCGACTCGCGGTTTTAGTGCCTTTTCATTGATAGAATCGACATAGTCCCTGCTCAAAACAAATCGGCATTGAAGGAATAGAATGCGTGCTGGTTCTCTCGACGGAAGGATTTCTGCGCTGGGTAGAATGCCGATACACCTCCCGAGACACACAAGTATCGGATAATAAGCGAAGCGTCTGCTTGAAAGGCAGCAGATGCTTCAGATCCAGTGCGATAAGTAGGGTAGCTCCTTGAAAGTTACTGATATCAGTCGAAACGCCAATGATTCTGGGGACACTGTACGTTTGCCCACCTTGAGATTTCTGTGAGTCCGCATGCAAGCAATAAGGATTTCCCCGTCACTCACTCTATTATCACCGCAGCTGGGGAAAAAACTGGAAAGAGGTGTCTCCGAATCCTCAGGATTTTACTCCAGGTGCAGGTCGCAAACCCGATGCTACTGCATGGGATCACGCCCTAGAGTAGTATATGGATAAATTCTACAGCAGTCATTAGTTGTCTAATAAATCATTATAGGATGTAAAGAAGCACTCAGCAAATGTAGATGTATAGCGCCTAATGCCATTAGTCCTTTAGTCACATTCTCTTAGGATAGTGCCTAATCGATCAAGGAGAGAAAAATTGGCAATCGGACGACAGAAGATTGGAGACACTTGTATGATCTTTATAGGCATATCATTGGTGGAAAACCATTACAAGGCCGACTGAAAGGAGGAATCGTCTTTACACGCAACTTTTCGCCTCGTCACCGATGTGGTCTTGTTTGTCAAGACCTTTAAGTATTACCAATCAGGCATCGGCTTCTTTCACCCGAGTTCGTCACTATTCCTGTAGAGGCCTCCTCCTCAGCCGGTAACAGTTGATGAGCCATTCTAGGCCTCGTAATTGCCACGCTTGCGGTGGCCTACTTCACTTCATCAGTAGAACCAAAGTGACAGTCGGGAGGGATGATCCAAGCGCTTAGCGAGTAAACCGGTTGATTAAAGAATGAAGTACTTGCACGACATTGACTGGGAGATGAAAGAGGAAGGAGGGCGAGGACATCGATGCCAGAATATCGAAACGCTGTGTGATGATGGAGTTTGATTTCTCCCTGTCTTCCTGTATCATCTCGTGTTTTTCATTCATATGCTGAGTCCTTTTGCATCAGATGCATGCAGCGAGCAATGCGCACTTATATGTATATATATATATATTTACGTTGATTAATATCTATTTTCTACGAAATATCATACATCTGTCCAGACTAAACACTGTTCGGATGGTCCGGGGGAAAATCTTTCTGATTAGACCACAGTGTCTACAACGCGAAAAGCGGTGGCTCCAAATAAACTACAAATAAAATCGTGGGGCTAATTAAAATAAAATGGAGGGTTGCAGCAGTAGTATACTTACTCCGAATCTACTCTACTTTCACTGGGGGCTTGACCTGTGTGCACATGATACACCACTAGAATCCACTTACAGAAATCTCGATTCTGATGAATAAAATGTGGGTCAAATTTCGCGTTGCAGATGCGGCCTATTGAAGGAAAATACTAGATGGGATGAACCCAATGTATAAATTATAAAATGAAGTCCATACTTAGAATAGAAAAGTGGCATAGGTGTAGAATACGAACGACAGATTGCAATAGAAAATGCAACACCAGTCGCCAACAGCAGTACTCAATATGTAACGATACGCAATGATAATCTTAGCTCGATCTCCAGAAAAGCGCACATAATACAGTCTCAAATCTACAATCAGCGTCGTGATGTCGATGTTACGATCATCTTGGGGTCTCAGAATTAGTCCAAAAAAGGCCGACATCGTCTGTGATGTCCAAGGACGAGCGTTGGTACTCTCAAGGAATTTAGGCGCTTGAGCTGGGAAAACCGATCCGATGACCCCACGTTCCTGATCGACATTTCGTGTATGAGTGGGGTCATCTTCTCCCGTCGGAACCCAGTGTTGGTCGGAACTGGTGAGGTGGCAAAAATGAAAAAAAATTGTTGTCAGTCCTCATGGATCTCGAGCGGCAAACTTTACGAAAACCCAAGGGCACGATGGATCAAGCAAGGGTCATAAACGACACATGGTAATCAATCGAATCTGTCAGATTCGATAGAGATGAAATTTTTTGGACTCACACTAGGACTCAGTCAGCTCGCGATGATTGTGCTCTTGTGCGGCTCGGGCGGTGTCGAGCAGTATTCGTGGATGTTAGATATTGGGCCTCCAAGTCATATTGGAGCAGACGTTTGCGTTCGATGCAATTCTAGAAACAGGATGGAGGTTAAGTAAGGGAGGTAGTCACACGACCCGGCAGTTCAAGTTTCGAACGAGTTCAAAAGTACGAACACACCTGAAGTGACGCGTTCAACGCATGCGCGTCCTGGTGACATTCTACAATATCCCTTATAATTTTCACCCGCGCTCCGAGATACGTGGTAGAGAAGGCAAATCGCAAAACGTTGTTTTGCATTCGGATACGTGCGTATTTTTGCCTGACTCTTCAGATACGACACCCGAGTTCGAAGTTAAGGAATGAGTACTGAGTTTTAAATTGGTGCAATTACCAGCTTTCGAAACCCGACTCACTTGATATAAGCCTCTGAATCGTCTTCCCGAAGCGAGAGATGAACTTCGTTTGTGCGACAATCTTCAACTGTCTTCTTCAAATCGTGCATTATGTGGTCTAGCTTGTTGGCGTTCAGGCACGGATAGTAGGAGGAAATAAGGAAATAGAGGGCCACTATCAAAATGATCACCAGCGATGCCACTATAGCAGTGGCGTTGGAGAATGCATTAAGAAGCGATGATAGAAGACTGATGAAGGAAGTGACTTCCATCGACCTGGGGAAGTATCCAAGGAAGGTTACGAATCTTCCTAGTTGAGAGAGCTGAGCTTTTTAAGTCTGTCAAAAGCCGCGGTAGAGAAAGTCCAGAAAACGAAAACCTTAATATTACTTAAAGAAACTAGTCCTCGATACGTTTACTCAACGAAGGGAAAAACGGCGTTCCCTCACTATACAAATGAATGTTGGAAAGTCGTCGGCGATAAATCTCGGTCACCGATGTGTTTCATTGATTCACGGCTGTAAGCTTGTCAAACGACGCTGATAATGTAAACTATCAACCTTTTAGGGTGTGCATTCAAATGCTGATCACCTGAAGAAAAGGATCTTCAGTAGAGAAAAACAGCTCCTCTTTAGACATATCCCTTCGCAACCACCAATATGAGAGAATGTACCTTGAGACGGAAGACATTATAGACGAAAAGTAAATCTTATTATCGATGATGCATTATTTTGACTGGTGTTTTTAGAAGGGAGTTATTATACATACCATCTACTATGGTCCGAATTAATTAAGTCACTAGGTCCATAAAGCAATGAGATGCAATTACGAAATCCATTTCAAGCGCCGGAATTCCGGATCATTGCTGATCCCCACCCACCTCATGAATGTATCCAAGGAGAGCGCTAGTACTAGGCTGCGATCGCGGGTTTTGAAAAGCTCTGGCCTTCGTATAGAGTCTGAGAATAAGAGCTCTTCCCGAGTCTCGGGATTCGAGGCATAGTGAGAGATAGAAAGTCCTTTGAGGAGATAAATTACAAAGAATCGCGCACCAAAATTGCGATTAAGCCCGGGTATAGTCGATTTGCCAGAGGCGCGGAAATTTCCACAAACAGATGTTTGGGAGTTGATGCTGTATAGGAACGTATGTCGGGTCACGCCGAGGTCCACGGGCTGCCTGACATGACCAGCAAAAGTGAGGCAAAAATGAGGCAATCCTACGGTGATACGGGAAGATCCTCATCCTCATAGGTAGTCGGGACCTACAGTCAATTCGGGATTTTGCTGAGCGATCTAGGGGCAAATGACGCTGCAACTGCAATTACTCGGCTCGTCGACTAAAGGAACATACGCACCGCGGTGAAAACATAATATAGAACAGAAACACGAATTCGATAGTTTCCAAAGATCCTGCCTCCCCTACGTGGAGCTATGCTGATAACGTCAACCACGACTGCACCATTTCGATGTTCAGTCACGCGTCACAGAGTCGAAAAAAATCGGACACCGGATTTAATTTTTTCTCGATTTTTTGAAAATTTCCAACCCTAACCCTAAATGACGCCTCGAAATGGTACAGTACGATACGAATCTGGGGCGCCTCGAAGTATCCGGGATTGTAGAATGGGACTAGAAGACGTAAATTGAGGATCACTATGAGAATTATGATTACGGAAATTCGCAATGAAGCTATAAGAGGTCTGCCCATTCATGTCCAAGAAATCTTCTCGAAGGCAGCGGATGGGCAGTTGATAGCAAACGGACAATTTCTTGTTAGAGTTTAATACGTAGTAGTGAAACTGGTTTCGGACCATCTGAAATGAAGTCAGGATACATTCTCTCTATCAAAAGAAACACCAGTACTTGTCATGCAATGCTTTACTTAGAGGAACCCTTGAGGAAAGAACTCGCCTGAGCTGCACCAATACATAACATCTAATTATAAACGCGTCCAGATTAAATAAATCTCCTGAACGTAAGACGTAAAAATGAGGATAGCGGTAAAAAAGCGTCATGGACGTACATGTTGAACAGTCGGACTAATGAACAAGAACAAAATGATGTATCAATAGCTCAAGCAGGATGTACAGTCATACCAAAGTACAGAGACGCACCGCAGCGTGGACAACAGGCCTTACTTTTCTCGTTCAAGGAAACGTACAAAGAGTGCTTGTAAACAACACAAAGTGCCTATATTCGATTGTTTAGACCTGCGAAGATGAGTACCTGCTTACATGTGCCACGATGTGTCAATCTATGGGCTAAAATGTTTGAGCTAGTGGTTTACAGCTTCTTCTCCCCTTCCATGATTCCTCGCGACGCCCAGGCTGGGGGCTATGACATTTCTCGTTGTTTTGGGTATAAACAGCTTGACCCTGAGATTATTCGTGTCATCAATAACAAAATTTGTCAGTCCACTCTGTCAACGGGCAGGAAAAGCGACGCAGCGACGAGAGATGTGTATAACTCCCTGCGGGTGTGATGATCTAGGCCGGGGACTGATGATAGGAGTGTCAGTGTAAAGACCTTCCTCTGCGTAGTGATCAACAATTTTGTTAACATGGGCATTCCCGGACACGCAGGCTGATCCAAGACGGTTATGGTCAACTAAGGCAAACCAGTGTTGAAACTTGATGAGAATGGATCCACAGAAGCCAGCCAACTCAAGAGTGTGGATGTTCCTTGCTTCGTGAGCCAGATCGTCGCGCGTGATTTGGAGATTTGTGTTGATATTACTACATCTTTGAACGTGTGATTGGTAGACGTTGGAATGGGATCTTGGATGACGACTCAGACGAGTTGAAGGATATAATGTGTTTGTACATGTTTGGCATGAGCTTTCGGTAGTATATGCGCACGCGCAGAGTAGAAACACAAGACGAACCATCTTTGGCTTGACTCGGAGTCACTCGGGCCTCTCCAACGTAGGAAATATGACACTAAGTATATAAAATTCTTCTTGATTTTCTATGTCCTTTACAACTTGAGGCGAGGGTTGAGTTAAAGTAATCCCCACTGCAAAATCGCTTTCCCAATAAAACAACACCATCTTTTCATTTCGAGGAATTACAGCTCAACTCGTCATCTCCACCGCAAACGCTATCGCCAACTTCGTAAACCTAGAGTAGTAGTTAGTTATGGTAGTAAATGATTAGTGATGATTTTGAAGAAAGGACAAACAGCAAAAGGAAAAAGGTAATAAAAGACATTTGCCGCTCTCGAAGGGAGTAGTAAAAAAAACAAGAGAAAAAAGATTACCTCTCCAAATGCTCAAACGAGTAATCTCGTAAGTAAATCGTATCGTTCGGGGTGTGCATGTCTAAAATCAAAAATTTACATGAATCAGTTCTGGGGTGAAGGGAGGAAAGGGAAGGGAGTTGATTCCATTCTACCACTCACTCTGATTGACATCCTTAAACGCGCTTTCCATGACATGACACGCCTTATACCCAGCTCTCGACCAACTCTCGTGGTCGCTGCTCGCACGACCCGGGTAGTGATTTTTGATATAAGGTATATCGACTGTTAGAGTTGAAAACGTAAATTGAATGGATGGAGAAAGGGAGAAGAAGAAAAAGGTGGAGAAGGAAAGCCGCTTGAAAGGAAAAAAAGGAACGAGGTTGGAACTTACGATACTCATCAATCAACATGCATTGGAAATCCGTCAACGCTGTATCGACGTGATCGAGAATGACGCCGATTCGTGGAGGAACAGTGGGATTGAGCCAGCCCTATGTGTTTGGGGGGAAGGGAGAGAGATTCCAGGACAGATGGGAGGAAAAGGAGTAATATGATCAAGGACGAAAAAAAAGTCAGTTTTCATGAGTGGGAGGAAGGAAGAAGAAATCGGGTTAAAGGCAAAAAAACTCGGGAACTCACGACGCCATCGAATTGTTGCATCCCTTTGATCACTTTACCTTGCTTGACGTATTCTGCTACGATTGCTAGCGAACCTAGGAGACCGCCCTGTAACCGAATATAAGGAAGATTTTTTTCAGTCAGTATGTATTGTTGTGATGTTTTATTTGAAAAAAAGAAAGAAAAACACGGTTTCGGACAGAACAGACGTACCTCTTCAGCAGCGTAGAAATGAAACTCGAGAGGCGATTTCGGGACGTATTTGGCTGAGAGGAGAGCTTTTGTCCCGGTGAGTTCCAATTTCCGAGGGAATGACGACAACAACGACTGGTTAGAGTACATGTATTACTCACCTCGTAAGCTTTCCAAGATGGTCACCGTCCCGGACCCATCGTCATCTGAAAAGGGAAAAAAATGATCAGGAAAGAGAGAAAGGAGATTAGAGAGGGAAATGACGACACACCAGCACCAGGAGCAGCAAAGAACGGATCCTCACGGTTGATGCTGTCGCAGTGAGCACCTATCACGGTGATGGGGTCAGTTGAGGAGGCGTTGAAGGGTGTAAGGCGAACGACCTGGAAGGAAGGGAAAAGAAGCGTTAGTTTGGTGATGAAGGAGGGCGGAACAGACTCCTGTGGGCCTCTTTCCTTCGTTATCGGAGGAAAACCCCCGGAGAAAGGGTAAGAGAAAGAAAAGAGAAAGGGATCAGCACATACCACCGAATCCTGCAACCACCGATGTCCCCACCTGACCACCTCAATCTTCATCTTTCCCTCCCCAGCATACCCACCTAACTCCTCAACGTACCCCGCGATCCTCTTCGACAACCAAATCGACGAGTTCCTTCCCCATTCGGAGTTATAGTACCGAGTGTAGAATAGAGAAGGGTCGGTGAACGTGGTCATGAAAGATTTTTGTTCGGCAGAGGAGATATGTGGGAAGATAGATAGGACGAGGGGGCGGGAGCGAGGGGTAGAGGGGTAGGTGAGAGCGGTGGGGGTGTTAGACGGGGTATGAGGGAAGAGCGAGGAGCTTGGATGGAGGAAATTTTCGGTACTGGATAAACGATTAAGTGTACTATTCAGTATCTGTCTGGGAGAATACGCACACGTCTAAGAGACTTGTGCCCTCCGCTTTCAGTTTGAGTTTCTCTCCTTCGGTCATCCATTGAACCTGAGGTGTTTCCTGGGCTCCTTCTTCATCATAGGAAGCAGACTCAAATTGAACGGCGCGTATGGCATTTAGCCCGTGAGTCCGAAGGTCGCTGTCTAACAAAGAGAAGGAAGGGAAAAGCGGTCAAAGCATATTTATGTGGGCAATATACGACACGGACTCACCTCTAAACATCCATTCCGAATCAGGACCGAAAGCTTGTTCATAAATAGCCTGACTTTCGACAGGCCAATACGTGATCAACGTGTCGAATTGCTCTTCATTGTTATTCAAGTCGCTGCTAATGGTCGTAGTCGCAGTCTCAGTCTCAGCAGGGGTCGAGTCGGCCAAGATGACTTGACCGTCATATGCATGAGAGTCAGACGCGTTGGTAAGTTGAAAAGCAGACAAAGTGACTAGAACGAGGGTAAGTCGCGTCCAGGTGTATGCTTTAGGCCAGAACATCGTCTTCCAGTACCCTAAGACGAGGTTGAAGGAATATGTAGAACTGGTGGAGAAAAGAAGGACTTATAGTCCATTTTTTATAGATAGATAGCAATCTATGTCCGTAAATCACAATGTGACCACTCGGATTTCTATCATGTCAAATGTCCATATGGTACATTACTACATCTGCGGTGCACTACTAAGTACTTGAGAAAAGTACAGTTCAGTACTCCTGACCAATCCTACAGTCCATTCCCAACTTGAAACTGTGGATCCCAATAATCATAACCGTAAATCGCAAACTCGTCCAAATCCATCCAGTTGTCCCCAGTGCGATTGGTATGATCACCAGTAGTATACCCTATCGGACCGGGAGGAGGAGGAGGAGCAAACATTTGAAAAAACAAGTATGGATCGAAATCGAAGTCGTGAAAGGCTTGAGGCTGAGTCGGAGGAGGCTGCGGCTGCGCTTGGAATGGGGTTGCAAGACTATCATAAGACATGATATCGTGAATTTGTGGGATAGAGTCAGGGGAGGTGTACAAAGTGTTCCCGGCATGGGTACTACGTGTCGTTGGTGGTATAGATTGGGAGTCATGACTCGGACCTGGATGTGGGGGTAGCGGGGATATTAGATGCGGCCCTGGGCTTGGTCCTCCAGCACCTGCTGCGACGTACGAACGCTGGTGATGGTGTACATGACTCGGAGGAAGTTGCTCGGACATCATCGGTGTACCATTACCCATCACGTTGTCGGACCCGTAAGATTGAGTCGAACAGAGTCGCTCCGTTCCTTCAACTTGCCCAAGCTCCAACTCTGCTATCGGTACCTGTAAGTGTCTATTCGCACCGCCAGTAATGGTATCATGAGCGTTGCTGGAGTTGACACTAGCGACTCCGAGACTTTCAGACATGTCGCTATCCACCATATTCTCCCTAGTGTGTATATCTTTCTCCCAGTTCTGACCCTCTCCTTCCCTCCCCCTCCCCCTAACCATCGTGCCCCTGTTCTCCCACAACCTCATCACAGCACCTATCAGCATCGCACTCTTCTTCGCCGGATGTTCCAGCTGCTCCAAATACTCCATCATCCTCACCTCTTCTTCTTCCTCCGCATCTGCTCCTTTCTCAGCATCCTCAAAGCACGCAGCTTCCTCCAATACCCTCCTAACCCTCTCCAACAACACATCCGCGCTCCCTACCGTCCCAGCTCCTCTTTCCCCTTCTTCCCTTCTCGCCCTCCTACTTTTACCATTCCAAACCAAAAACCTAAAACTGACCAAAAACACCGCAGCGAACGTGATCATATCAAACACTCGATCCGGGAGGGCGTTTATCAACATCCCCCCACCTTTTCCTTCTTCTTCTTCTTTTCCATGGAGCCTAGGTACTCCGTTGGGTGTTTCGCCACCAAACGCAGAGGCTATATCGGGCTCTAATAAGAGCGCTAGGATGGATTCGGATACGGAATGGGCTTCGCGGCCCCAGAGAGTGAGGATTTCGAGATTGTGTGGGAGGAGATGGGGAGGGGAGGATGAGTCGGCAGATGTGCTGGATTTTGATTCCGAGCTGGGATGGCGATGGGAATGGGAATGACGGCTGCTGTTGTCATTATCGGCAGTAGTGGTGGTGGTAGGTTTGTTATTGTCACTGTTGGTAGACGGGGCAGTAGTAGTAAAAAGCGTCCTCGCCGTCAAAGTCGCTCGTTGCAAAACCAACAAACGACAACATAGATAGACGACGTGGAGCATTCGAAAGTGGAATTTGTCGTATTCCGCTATGACTGTGGAGAGGAAAAACGAAAGAGAAAAACGTCAGTGTTGTTGTTGAGCAAGTATACGTTAATAGCGACTCGGATACAAGTGATATGATAAAAACCCGTCAAGGATCAAAAGTAAACATAGTCACAGTAATGATCGAAAAAATTACTCGGAGAGCGAGAAACAAATCAATACTCACCACCCAAAGACCCAGTCAACCTCCCCACCATCCCCAAATGCTGCAAAGACCTCGTCACTTGAGCGTACCATCTATCCACGTCGATCTTCGAGTCACCATGAGTTGTACTATCATCATCACCAGGAGACGAGGACGGGGACGTGGTATGACCCCATCGATGTCGATTTCCTCTTCTTCTTCGAGTCAACGTGGCGCTCACGCCTAGATTCATCCCTTCGAAAATTCTACCGAACAGATGCGACCGACAATCGCGACCTGCAGTTTGGTAAGGAAGGGGAGGGGGTATGACAAGTGGGAGGGGGAAGGAGTCGTAGTAGGCCTGGGATTGGGATTGGGGTTGACGAGAGAAAGAGGAGGATGGAGCTTGAGGGTGAGCTGGGATGTTTAAACGATGGGTGCCCGAGTGAGAGGTGGGAGCGCGGCGGGTGCCGGCGCATAGTCTGTTTTTTGTTGGAGGAGAGAAGGGAAAAGAAAAGCAGACGTTAGGAATCAGTGGCAGCGTATTCTGGGTATTAAGAAGAGGAGAAGAACGTACAACGCATCTGCATTGAGTAGGGCGATCCACTGAAGCAAAAGCAAGTCGACGGAATAAATCAAGGAGTTTTTCAAGTCAGTCATATGCGAACATATGCGTTACATATAGGTAACTTACCAGTCTCGTCAGATCCTCCGCTTCTCTGATCTTTTTCTCCAATTCCAGATCGATCGCTTGCGCTTCATCTCTGTCTCCATCTCTCTCGTTCTCCCTTTGCCTCTCCCTCCTCCCCTTCCGTCTCGTCCCCTCATCCCTCAACTCCCTCAATCTCCCAGGGATTTCTTCCAGCCCCATTCTATTCGCCAAAATCATTGCGACCGAAAGCAAGAGATGGCTGTCCGACTCTAGGTTGTCTTCAGGTCGGTATGGACCACCTAGACTCGGATTCATACTATTTGGAGCTACGCCGTTTCCTGTCACCCCTTCGTCTCCTGCTCTAGCTCCTCTACCACCTGCTTCACTTCCAGTTCTAGTTCCAGTACCAACACCAGTGGCAGTGACAGTATCGGCATCATCGTTATCGAAGGAGGGAGAAGGTATCAGAGCCCACAAAGCGCATATCAACAAACATTGTATCGCTTCTACCTCGTCATACTCAAACCCGAACTCGAGCTCACAGGGTTGGGTTTGGGTCTCGTTTCGAGCTTGGTGAATGATTTTAGAGATGACGGAGTTAGTAGAGAGGTAGAGTGATTGTTTCTCTTCATGAGATATATGTCGTTGTCCAAGGCAACAACGACGGGAAGCGATGGTGCAGCGGATGAGGTCGAGAATGGAATTTGGGTCTGAGTTTGTGGATTTGTAGCTGGTGCCATGTTTGTGCTCAGGTTTGTCTGCATGGATAAGGTTGATGTTGAGCCAGGGCAGAAAGTGAGTGTCGAATCTGTGCGGAGGGATAACAACGACAAGCTCAAGTTAGTACCCAATCACGTACGTAGTAGACTATAGAAAAGAAAGAAAGAAAGAAATTGAGAAGCAAAAATAAAAAAGTACTTACATCCCTAGCAACTCATCCATTCTCTCTCTCCCCAACATTTTCGACAATGCCAACTCCTCTAGGTTTTGACCTTCTTCTCGTGAATGACCATTCACCTTTGACCTCCTAAAAGTACGAGTAATACTCATACTGGTACTATCACCCAGGGGAACCTGCATCCCAAAAAAATTCTCCCTCAGATACCACTCCCCCAACTCCCTTACACTCCCCAGAGGCGCTACCCAATCTAAACTCAAAACCGTCTTCTTTGGCGGGCCAGTTCTAGCCTTTTCCTCCTTCTTCTTCCCCCTCTTTCTCCTCTTCGCCTTCGTTTCCGTTAATGTTCCCGCTCTGGTTCTGGTTCTAGATGCCATTCTTGGCGTCGTCATCTCCCTCCTTTCCACGACCACGTCCTCGTCCTCTTGTTCGTTCTCTTCTGCCTCGTCTTTTTCTCCTTCCTCTTCCCCCACATCCTCCTCGTCGTCGTCGGACTCATCACTATCAACTTCTTTAGCGTACCGCCATTTTCCCGGAGCCACCATATAATAATTCCATAAATGAGGAGAGATAGCGGATATATCGAGTGGTGGTGGTGGAACCCGGAACCGGTCACACGTATTGGACGATGACCGTAAATTTGATGAGTTGCTAGCAATGCGAGTTTGGGGTGTAGGAGTGGTATTGCTATGTGCGGTAGAGGAAGAGAGAGTGAGGAGAGAAGGAGGATTATGGATAGTACTAGAACCAGTACTGCCAGTACCGCCAGCACCAACTTGGACAGGAACACTATCAACGTTAGACACGTCGTTGAAGTCCAAAACTTGTTCCCAAACCCTCGTTTTCCTCGTCAACGTCGCTTGAAGGGTTTCTAAATCCATTTGAGAGAACGAACAAGGGCTGTCGAGGGTTTTGCATCTGTGACAGCGGATGTTTCGGAGGGTGTTGTGGGTTGATTGAAGAGTGTTCAGGTCTTCTAATAGCTCGCAACGAGCTTTGGATTTCCTACATGAGGTGCAGGCTTGCAAGGATCTGGGACGCCTTGGGTTTCTGAGCTTCGAGGCTGGGTTTGAGTTGATTTTTGGAGAGGAGGAAGAGGAGGAAGAAGGCTGGGAATCTGCCGCAGCCAAAGCTGTAGCTGCTGAGCGTTTCATTGGAGACTTGAATTAAGGATGGGGTAGTGTTGGGGGGAGGAAGCTAAGAGTTTCGGATTAGGGTTACAACGCTGACTAGTTGCTGGTTGTAAAGAATAGGCTATTTGGGATTTGAGAACGTAAAGGACATACATATGCCAAGCTAGTTTATGTTGTAGAGAGCTTGGGAAATATTGGAAGAGATCCTTGTCAACATAGCCTATTACTTTAACTCCACTAGGATTTTGCTACGCCGGTCGAGCAGGAATTTTGGTCATGGCAAAGATAAAGATATAGGATGCACTTCGAGATTGAAAGAAAGCTCACGTTGAGGCCTTGAGGTCTTGAGGCTTCGAGGATTGGGAGTGGGAGTTGAAGAGAAAAGATTTTGTTTCGAAGCGTGACGCACATGAAGTCAAGAAACCGTTCTACTATTATCGATGTCCTCCCCTTCCTCCTTCACCCAGGTCTATGTCACAGTGAAAGGAAAAAGAATCGAAGGTATTAGAGCTCAAGTACTTCATTCTTTCTGGCCTCGGAT
>ML179915.1:13136-29664 GCA_004369135.1 Dendrothele bispora CBS 962.96 | reverse complement strand
ACTTTTCGGTCAACCTCTTTTGACTTTCCACTCCCCTTTAGCAAGTCCGGCTCAAATTATATCCAAAAATTCCTCAACTCCGCTTTCTCCAACCTCGACTCTCAACGATATATCCTTTTCACCTCCGAGTCCCCATTTTAATCAAACTCTCTCTGCACTTGAAATTTCTCACCCCTTAAAACCGACATCCTCGCATAAACGGAAGCGCTCAGCTCATGAGCGTCTGCTTGACGACCTTGAAAATATTGATCGACATCTTCAAAGTATATGCAAAGTCTTTGGTTCACTTGGAAACTTCTTACGGCTTCTCTTTTGGCACCCACGCGTTACAAGGGATGAAGACCCGCGTAGTGGTTTTCACAAACAGTCGATCTGCAATTTTTTGCAAGGCAAATCTTCGGTCAAACCTGTTCACATCGTTCGCAAAATCTACTCCCACCCCAATAGTTACCCGTCTTGGCAAAGCAAGAATGCAAATGAAGAAGCGGCAAAGGCTTTCTCGCTAGACCTTGACCCTGGCAACATCAAATATGCTCGCCCGTCCTTGTCTGCTTGGGCTGCACAGACTTGTGCCGCACGTGCTCATCGAGAGCTTAACCACTTGACGAAAAATGATCCTAATCATCCAGAAGACACTCCTGCTCGCATTTCAATTGACTCGGTGACTTGGGATGATATTAACTCGATCACTCCTGCTCGTACCATTGCAACTTTCAAACGACGCGCGCCTTATGTAGAAGGGTTATTCAGATATTTGGCAGAACCTCGGAAAGGCAGGAAACCAATTCCACGGGTGTACCGTCCAACAGATATTGTAAGTACATACTATGTCAATCACTGATTACACTTATTAATGATCATATGATAGCGTATTGTAGCTTCTATAGCCGTACTAATTGTTGGACATAATAGATTTGCGAATGGATATCTCAGCCTCCCTCTTGGCATCGAGCTTTTTTCTACACAGACTCACTCCGACATCAAGCGAATTCTTACTCGCATGGGATTATCAATCAGCGATAAGACGACACGACAAGCCCTGCAGACAATGACAGAGAGAGCACGTCAAAAAATGCAGTCGGAAACAGTTGAGCAGGTCAATGAGGGTGAAGTCGGGAGGTGCTATGTGCTGGATAATGTTCAGCGTAATTATGCTGTGCATGAGGGTGGTCTTTTAGTGAAACCGATCATGAAAGTGGGTTGCGCCGCAACTGCAGTTGAATTGGAGGATTGTCAGAAGGGTGCTTGGGACCTCTCAGACTATATTTCTCATGTTGCCCAGAACTCGCGTTCTAAAATGACCATTGGTACACTTTGGAACAGCATCGATTGGAAGAACTATTATGACATTCAGGCACTCTATGTCGTGAAAACCCTTGTTGAGTACATCCCTTCCTTAAAGTTCCATTCAAACTCAATCTCCGAGCAATTCCGAACACACCCAATCGCAATTCACCGTATTCCCGATGATCGCCGTACTAAAATCCAACCACTGGGAACCAATTCAGAACGAGAAGTTGAAATACACGGGATGAAACGCTGCATTGAAGACTTTGATGGACAGATTGGGTTCACTGGGGCTGGAGCTGATGATCGACTTCTTGAGTGGGTATCTGGTGACGGGGCGTCTTTTGCAGCGATAATCAATCTTCAAAAATATCTCGCTCCAACATCACTTGGGAATCGGGAGACGTTGAGAAACAAGATCGTTACTCCGGAAATCTGGCACACAAAAGACAAGGCATTGAAGGCGATCGCAGAAAAACACTTCAGTCCACCTACCTCAGCTGATCCGTCCTCACTATCAAAGCTTTACACTTTGGCTGGCCTCAAACGACCCTCGAATTTGAAGCATTGTGACCACTACCCGACTCTACGAGGGCTTGAGCTGATCTGGACTGCACAAATTCTCGATTGTTGGTGGTATGTATTTGATTATTTCGATATTAAATTTTTTCAAGACGTCTCAAATATGTCTAGTATTACTCTAGGTGTTGAAGAATTACAAACCCACTTCGAAAATCTCGATACTATCTCGTTACCTTCTTTGGAGACACTTATCTCCCAAGCAAGTAACATAGTTTCAAGATACATTTCTATCTGCGGGTATAATTGTGTACTGTCTTCAAGTACTCACTCAGGAGTGAAGGTGAAGGAGTTAAAGGTTGATTGCGGGACTCCTTGGACCTCAAACGCAATTTCAAACTCACCATCTGAGCAGTCAAATCAGAACAACAAACACTTTGATGGCGATCACAGTCTCGCCAATTCTATTCTATTCAAGATGCAATTTGGCTCGCTCCAGTCATTAAAGTATGCCATTCGAGACGGAGATGTTGGGCAAGTTATACAGCAATTAAGGGTTTGTTATCCAGAATAATGCATTGTTATTGCTGTGATGTTAAGTGGGTTATAGATCTGGATATTCATGTTTGCCGGCTCAGCCCATCAACAATACACTTCCTACCTCCTTGAGCTTCACTGTCTTCTCGAGTATGATTCATCACCTCAGCTACGCAAAGCCATAATGGATAATCTTCTCATCAAGTTTGGTCTCGGCTGTCAAGAAAAAGATATAACACAGGAACATCACAACGGCAGGCTTGAAATGATGGTCGATAAATCTGGGGGAGATTTCAACGGTTCTTTCTATCGCCAGGTAATTGCTCCGAATGTCGATAACTTCATCAAATGCACCAAGAACTGGGAGACTGCTTTTGATATGAAGACCAGATCCCGATCACACACTTCCCCAAATAATCACCCCGAGCTTCGTGCCCTTCAAGTGGAAATCAAATCATCTGAACTTCACTTGTTCCGTCCTGGGCGCCTCTATCCCGAACACATAGCCACAGATCTACTCACCAATGGTTATAATCGGCTCGGTAGTGAGGGTAAGCTCAAGACATTTATAACGAAATCATCGTCTCGAGCAAAATTCATTGCTGCTATCGAAAAAGAGAAAAAACAACTTGGGAATCTCTATCCAGTACAAGACATTCAGATGCACGTCAACTCTACATCTTTACCCACCCCAGAATCACACAACAACACATACAACTTTGATTCCGACTCAGATTCCACTTCTTCCAACACTTCCGACTCATCAATAGAAAAACCCGACTCTGAAAGTGAGCGGTCGCGGTCAGAGCATGAAGAGGAAGGATTTGAAGGTAGTGAGGAAGGAGGTGACGAGGATTTAATTGGGTCTGATCAAGCAACAAGCAAAGATGAGAGAGATTCCAGTGGAGAGGAAGATTACTCAGAGGCTGAACAGAATTTTCAGTCAGATTAGAGAATGAATGTACTTAATGAAAGTATTACCTATCTCCGCTTGTTGCGTTGTGGACCATATGATGCCATCCAATCTGCTACAGTTCCTTGAGGCTGAGGTTTTGATTTACAAGCGGAGTGTCTTGTGGTAGCGAGAGGGTTTATTGTTGTAACGGCAGACTCGGAACTTGAGGAAATATGTGAATTCGTAGGGGATGGAGTTCTCAATTTTTTCTCATCCTCCACCACAATCTGTTTATCCTTCTTTTTACTCTCCTCACGCTCCTCTTCCTCTTCCTTTCTCTGGTTACATAGCTGAACTTGAAAGTCCGAAAGTAAGCAGTAAAGTGACTCCGATTTTTGATCTGTATACTGCCAGTCATGTTTACTGAGCAGCGAGACAAGGTCGTCAAGGGTTTGAATATTCAAAAAGTTATCGAGAATGGCATCAATGATGGGATCAGGAAAAAACCATGGGATGGGATGGTTACAAAGAATCGGATCGTACTGTTCAAACTGGTTCCATACGAGCTCGCGGAAAGATACAAGCCAAATGCACATCTGTTTTCTTTCATCGGTACCCAAGTTGGTCTTTGATTTGCGCTTTTTTGTCCTTGCAGGTCCAGCTACAACATCAGTCCAAGGAAAGCGAGTTGGAGTATGGGAAAATGAATAATGGACATTATAGCGTTGAGAGCAAAGGTCACAATATACCCTCCTATCAGCACTTTTACATTCAAGTTCGGAGAGACCCTGCAGAGGATTCCTGTAGTACCGGTTCAAAAAACCGGTACGACACTTCTGCTCAGTGAGGAATAAAGCCTTGCCTTCTTCCATAGCGGGTTCATATGATAATTTGGTCTTCTTTAAATTGGTATGCTTCGATGCTGCAGGATCGTGTGGTTTCAGAGCTGCGTAGTGATCAGAACACGTTATAGTCCATGTACATGTACTTACCGGCAACTACTTCTTGCGCCATTTTCATTAGATTTGGAGTTACAATTCCAATTCCTCGACAAGTAACTGTTGGGTCTCGACCAGCTTGACCTTTGGCCTGCCAAAACTCATCAAGCGAGGAAGGAAATCCCCAGGAAATGCTGTCTTCGATACACTTGCAATTGATTCCCTGACTGAATCCGACAGTTGCGATGACAACTTGCAGTTCCGAGTCACTGTCGATGAGTTGGAAAGTAGTTCGATTGTACTCATCTGTACACAGCGCATGATACATACGCATTCTACGGAGGGGACTGTGACCTTTAGGAATGTGATTCCACAAGAACTCGTAGATTTCATAGGCAATAGGAATGGTGTTGACATGAATGACAGTTTTGCGACCACAGCGGAGGTAATCAAGAATTTGAGCATATTTCGGGACACCCGGTGTACGTTTTGCTATATCGAGAATTATCTGCATGTTCAAACTTCACGCGTTCATTTGTTCGTCTGATCAGATGATACTGCTTCCCTACAAGACCAAGTGATTCACAAAGCGCACGAGTGGACTTATCTGGGTCACAGGTAGCGGTGAGAGCGAGAGTTGAAGTGGTTAATGGGAGATAACCACGGATGAATGAACCGATATTTTCAAATGCCGGTCGAAAAGCAGGACCCCATTTTTTAATGAGATGGGCTTCGTCTATACAGAATAAGATGAGATTAAGTTTGAAAGTGTCGTGTTGAATGATTTTCCGCCATTCAGGTGACGCTAGATGTTCCGGGTCCACGCAGATGAGTTGCCAGGTTTGGCATGCACAAATGAGATCTACGAGAACATGTAATCGATCTGGGTAATAGGTAGAGAGGGTTTCATGACAGTAAGAGATACCAGAAAGACCGAATTTCTGGAGTTCGTAAATCTTCAAGAATCATGGTAAGTATATGTATACGGAATATTCATTATACTTACAATACTATTTGCAAGGCCCTTTGTCGGGGTCACAACAATAACAACGGGGTTTTTCTTGACTGGAAACGCTGGATAGAGGTTTGGGTGTGCAAGTATTTCTTGATGTACGACAATTGGAATGATGAAAAAAGCGGATTTCCCGCAACCAGTCCCACTAATGAAAAGCAAGTCTTGCTGGTCCAGTACTATTTGAAGAGGCTCGACCTGATAATTGTGTAGTCCATTTGTCCATTGCAGCACACGTCGCGATACAACTTGTTTAAGTGTGTCAGCACTGAGAGAGTCAGTCCAACAAGGGCGATTGGCCATGTTTCTGAGCCAAAATGCTATAAAAAATAGAGAATGCAAATAGCGAGTCAGCGTATGTGTACATTTGAGCAGAGATTGCAGCCAGACATACATGTATGTGGTACCTCTTGAAGACGCAAAGACGCGCGTCTGCTTGTGCAATCATGTGGACACGGCCTTAATTATGTAATCTTGGCTGGCACGGTTCACCGCGTCAGAAAACAAACAGACTAAGACTCAGGTAGAATATGTGTGCATATATGCATCTCTGTATTGGTGATATCTAATGATATATAACTACAAAACCAAATTTGTCTTGATCAAGGAACACACAATGCAGTAGATTGGGTGGTTCAGAGTTCATTCTACCAAAGAGAAATAAATTTTTTCAAGTAAATGATGATGTGTATTTCTAGATTTTAGTGAGTAGTATATGAAATAGAAAAGTAAATAATACAAATAAAATATGAATAGATTGTTCAAGGTACCATTTGCTGGAAGGGATATCCTAAGTTGAAGGAATTATTTAGGGTGAGATGTCCCACCCCCAGAAAAGATGGGACATCCCAGTCTAGATTTTCTCTTTAACTTGGGATATCCCAGTTGGGTAAAAGGTCTGGGATGTCCCAGGGAGACATCCTGGGACATCCCACCATTGGAAGAATTCCCAGATTGGAGTAGCTATTTAGGCTGGGACATCCCAAATTTATGCTCAGCTGGGATGTCCCAGCTGAAGAAGTTGGAACATCCCAAGTCCCATTGTCAGCCTTGGGATGTCCCAAGTCCCATTATCAGTCTCGGGACGTCCCAGGTCTCAAATAATGTGGTGACATATGCCAGTAAAGTAAAATTACAGAGTAGTAATATTGCTTAGATTGTGTAATTAGTAATCTATTACCATAGACTCTTTTCAGGACAAAAGTAGCAAAATGTACTAAACTGGGATGTCCCAGGGTACAGTCCATGGGACTTCCCAAAGGGTAGGAACCTTGAAATGGGATGTCCCAAGTCTTCACTAGGATGTCCCAGGGCCTTGGGATGTCTCCGGGTTCATGGACCTACTTAGGTGGATCAACTTAGAGGGGGAGCTCCACCTAATTAGGTACCTTAGGGGGGGTGCCTGAAGTGAAATGGGATGTCCCAGGGCCTTGGGATGTCTCCGGGTTCATGGACCTACTTAGGTGGATCAACTTAGAGGGGGAGCTCCACCTAATTAGGTACCTTAGGGGGGGTGCCTGAAGTGACATAGGACATAGTAGCTTGATAGACTTGTTAATCCTACCGCAGCCACAATTCCCTGGTTGCTTAAGTACAACTTGGGTAAGGTCAGATTTTATCTGTGCACCTCTATAGGACTTTCATTACTTAGTAGATATACTAAGCTCCAGTACATATAGCTCTGATTTTTGGTTAACAGCTTGGGAACAGCTATAACCCTCAGTTTCCCTCAGTATCCAGGCTCAAAACTATGTTATTGACATAATTCATCAGGAAAAAGCCCCTAAGCCAGAGACAGCCATGAAGTTGTCCTTGGCTGTCCATATCACCCCTAGGTCACCCCCAGGCTGTCTTTCAAAGCCATGGCAATCCAAAAGAGCCTGTGCACTCATGTGACAGCCTAATAGGGTTTTCCTGTGACTATCCCAGGACTATCCCAGGACTATCCCAGGAGTGTCCAGGAATGTCCAGGAGTGTCCCAGGAGTCCCAGGAGTGTCCCAGGAGTGTCCCAGGAGTGTCCCAGGAGTGTCCCAGGAGTGTCCTCCAGGAGTGTCCAGGAGTGTCCCAGGAGTGTCCCAGGAGTGTCCCAGGAGTGTCCCAGGAGTGTCCAGGAGTGTCCAGGAGTGTCCAGGAGTGTCCAGGAGTGTCCCAGGAGTGTCCAGGAGTGTCCCAGGGGTGTCCAGGAGTGTCCCAGGAGTGTCCAGAACTATCTCAGGACTATCTCAGGACTGTCCCAGAACTTTTCCATGAATTTTCTTACTTAGTACAACTTGTGACTCAAGGAATTAGCTCTGTACTTCTGAATTGTTCATATAGAGAAAGAACAAAGGAACGTAGAAAGTCCCTGACTGCTTTTGGTAATACACACACAACTGTGTGTAAGTTTCCTTTTTGGGCTACAAGTCACATGATGTTGAAAACTTCGTCGTGAGTTCTACCTCTTCCTTCTTCTTCTTAACTCTCATCATCTCTCCCAAGTCCTCCCCTGCTCCCTCACTCCATCACCTTCTGAGGCCTATATGTATGCGTTCACTCAAGGGAAGCTTCTCTTCATGGTTTCCACACATCACACCTCTCTATCATTTTTTATGCCTTGGTCATAACAGACGCTGCTAGCCTGGTGTGTGCCCTCTTCTACACGTTGTCTTTCTTCTGCTGACCTCATACTCTGTAGTTCCTTTGCTCACTGCTGGGTCATCATGGTTACTGTGCTGGGTGTGTGTCCTTTTTCTTTTGTTTTTCTCCTGCTGATTACGCTCTATGTTTCTTTTCCTCCTTTCCCTGTTTGTTAGCTATATTATCCTAGCTTCATTGATTGCCCTTTCCCATCATTCTTGCGTGTTTCTTTTCCTCTTTTCTTACTACTTTAGTATCAAGCAAACCTATGGTCATAAAACTATAGTGTACTATTTCTGGTTGGATATGTTGATATGTCTTGTACATCCTAGCAGCTTCTCTTAATATATTGATTCTTATTTGAATGTGTAAGCAGTGTGTAGCTTAAGCCTCTCTTTGAAAACCAGAGCAGTCCTAAAGACGTCCCAAAAGTGTCCAGGAGTGTCTCAGGAGTGCCCCAGGAGTACCCCAGGAGTGTCCCAGGAGTGCCCCAGGAGTGTCCCAGGAGTGTCCCACAGTTATCCAAAGATAATCAAAGTCAGCCAACGATATTTTGTTAAATTGAGTGTGTGCCATGGCCTCCATGGCTGACTTTGATGGCCATTGACGGCCATGGCACTTAATTACAGTCTTTAGATAGCCTCTGGCTTATTTGACTTTTTCCTGATGTTATTATCGGATTTTGAGCGCAGAACCGCAAAAATGGCTCATCATTGCTAAGTCTGATATTGGACCTTGTAGCCGACAAGCCTGATAATATGCTGAGTGCATGGTGAACAAAGACAAAACAACCAAAAGACCAAGAACCTGGTCCCTAAGATGTAAAGGCTTCGTTCTCTGAGGGCTGCAATGTGGTAGAAGTGACAGAACACTTCCAATATAGCATCATTCTGATGATAAGTGATGTTATTTTGACTTTGTAGAGTAATGGGGAAGCAGTAAAAGTACTGTAAAGCGATGGAGGGTGGGGTTCACAAATAAGTCAAACACAAAATAACACAAAATAACACAAATAACACAAGTTCAATTCACAAGTAGACACATAACAAACACAAGTCAAACACAAAAATAACACAATAGGCAAAAGTTGCATTGTTTTAAGTCTAATGCACGACTATTTATGAGCTTTTTGGGTTAGAGGTGTTTCCTCTTCCCTTACCTAATGCTGGTCTGATCAAGCCGGATGCTTGGATCCCTCGAATGATCAATACACAAGCAAAAGTAGTAAGGTAGGAGTACTAGCCTGACTCTACATCGTAAATATAGGGCAGTATTTATACAGAAAAATATAGAAAACTAATACACTTGAAAGTCTGACTAAATAAACATGTTTTACAATATAAAAGCATCCAAGATACTAAATATAGGTATAGATCAGTGTCTGTGACAAGTAAATAAGTATTTCTGTCCATAACAGGCTCCAATATCGATCATTTTCGATATATCATTTTGGTTCCTTTGTTTCAAGGATGCAATATAGGAACAAAAGGCGGCCATTCTACAGCTTTTCTACAGCTTTGCCTCTGTGTTTTGACACTCCGGAGTTCCACAGTGTATCACCATGACATAGGGTACATTCTAGACTGTTTTTGACAGTTTCTAGACCACTTTACCCCTTGATCAACTAATTCCTTTTTCAACTCCTAAACATCGCAGTCATTCTGTCAATATTATTGATCAGGAGAGGTTGTTTCAACCTTAGATCAACGGTTATATTCCACTTCTTTCTTCCATTATCTAGAACCTTTGTGATCAGTGTTTCAATCTGACATTATTTCACTTTACAGCAATTTTACAAATCAAAGCAATCTGTTTTATTTTAGAATCAAATACTTCGATCTACCATTCTACTGGATCCTTCAGACCTTATCCATGATCATTGTTTCATATGTTGGTAGGCACAATTTCGGGTTCAATCATTTTAGCCACAGTTGTGGCACAAGCATTGTGGCAACATTGTATTAAGTTGTGGGTTCGATTCCTGCTCCTCTCATTTGATTATCCCTTTGAATTGTGTCAATATTATACAAGTTGAGCATCCAATAAGCTGTTCCTTCCAATATTGGTAGTTACCAATATCAGTCCCAAGTCAATATCAAAGGTTTTTACAATCTCAAGACTAGCATCAGCCATAATAACTTGAATTAATGATAATCCAAAGTCATTTCACTTTATCTAGTTTTAGTATCTATATTGCACTTTAACTGTCAGTTCAGGGCTCACTGCAGTCCTTATATTTCCCATAATAGTAACGATATCGGCACTCATAGTCACAATATTGGCACTAAAAATGCATGAATTTTCACCAGGTGCATTACCGACATTCAAGTTTTCCTTCTTCCCGTGGATATAACTAGAGTTATCCTACAGCTAATAAGATCTGACTGTATCTTAGTAGACTTTGTGCAA
Source organism: Dendrothele bispora CBS 962.96 (assembly GCA_004369135.1). Classification (NCBI taxonomy): domain Eukaryota; kingdom Fungi; phylum Basidiomycota; class Agaricomycetes; order Agaricales; genus Dendrothele; species Dendrothele bispora. Next base: position 19,450 of record ML179915.1, on the reverse strand, counting down.
AATATTAATGAACAGATGCATACCTGTCAACATAGGACATAGTAGCTTGATAGTCTTGTTAATACTACTACAGCCACAATTCCCTGGTTGATTAAGTACGACTTGGGTAATGTCAGATTTTATCTGTGCACCTCTATAGGACTTTCATTACTCAGTAGATCTACTAAGATCCAGTACATATAGCTCCAGCTTTTGGTTAACAGCTTGGGAACAGCTATAACCCTCAGTTTCCCTCAGTATCTAGGCTCAGAACTATGTTATTCACATAATTAATATCAGATTTCAAGCCTAGAACCGCAAAAATGGCTTGTCAACAACACCAAATTGCCATGGGCTTCTATCATGATATGAAGCAGAGACCTAAGTTGTTGAGAATCAGCTCTCACACCAAGCAACAGTGCATGGCATCAAGGAGGTCATCAATGTGGGCTATCAGTCAGAGCAGTCAAAGAATATATTCAACGTCTGTTTCTCATAAAAGCTTGAACCAAAACAGTTTTCTAGATGCATAACAGCTATTGATGTGTGATCTCGAAGCACTTCACGTTGTGTAGGAGTGTGATGTATTTCTGGCATCTGTAAAGACAGAAAGACTACCCATTGTTTATGCAGTGATACGCCCTACAGAATCGCCCAAATAAGGCTTATTTTGTAGCATAATAGTGAAATTTGCAGTAGAAAATGGTGAATAAAGAACTAGAGTGAGCCCGAACTGCTAGTTAAAGTGCTAATAACTAGAGAACACGTTCAAATAATAAGGATAAATGTTCAATGTTCATGAATAGAGAAACAGCTTATTCTGGCCATTAGAACCGATGTATTTGAGTGCCGGTAGAGATATTCCATCCAAACCTATGTACTACCAGTCAAACGAGACTTGGTACTACCGTCACTACACTCTAGCACTATTGGTGCAACTCAAGTGAACAGTTTCAAACGCGTCAAAGCCCCTATTCACGTCTGTACAATTTGGTTACCAAAACTATCGGTGATCTATAGTAAATGGAGTATATACTTGATACGATAATTAACGGATGGTTAGATTGTTGACTTCTCAACTATCTACCAGTTGGTTATTGACGAATTGATGTAGACTATTAGTATTGCGATGACCGGTAGCAGGCTATTAGGTTTTTCATATACTATAACTAAAAGAAAGTGGTACAAACTATATATCGATAGAATTCTGACAAGTTGACCTCTCGAACTATGCTAGAGGGAAGCTACCGTCAGTACTATCCCAAATAGATGACCAGCAGATGAACTACAGGCTGAGAATAGTGTCAACGAAAGGTGTAGATAACCCTATACCCAACGACCTACCGGTGCTGTACTCGTGGAGTACCAAGGTACTGCCGGCTCTCTAAACCCTATACCCAAGTGAACGAGCTGAGTCATTGCGACCTAAGCATATGGCTACCGTACCTCTATAGATGCGACTATCGGTCTATAGATCCAGATGTCGATATATAATATTTTGGATACCCTAATGGAAGGACTTGACTTATATAGTAGCCCTTGAATATTTCTTTTGTTTTGTACGAATATTTTAGATACATTTTGTCGGACATATAAACAAAATCTGGTACTGTACAGTTTTAGCCACAAGTAGTATAAATACTGTAGGTTTGAGGCCCTACCGGCCCCAAGCAAAGTACGTCGAGTACACCGGTAGTGACCTTACTAGAGGATTGTTGCCGATGAATAGACAGAAAGCTTCTTATTCCAAAGCTCACTCATCTGGAGTATAAGCAGAAAAATATGTGGTTGTAATAAATAAAGTGTTTTCTGATAAAAGTTGTGTCTTGAATATTGAACCAAATTGAGTCTGTGTCTGTTTGTGATAGTGCTTGACATTGTGGTCTTCACTTATTTGATTGGAATTGTGATATTGTGGGCACTTGAGCCTTTAAACTTGTGTTTTGCATCAGGAAAAAGTCCCCTAGACCAAAGACTGTCAAAGTCGACCATGGCTTTAGGGTCAAATTGAGCGTGTGCCATGGCTGATTTAAAGTGCCATAGCTATAATTTTTCAGTCCTGAGACTGCTCCAGGAGTGTCTAGGAGTGTCCCAGGAGTGTCCCAGGAGTGTCTAGGAGTGTCCCAGGAGTGTCTCAGGAGTGTCCAGGAGTGTCCCAGGAGTGTCTCAGGACTGACAATTTATGGCCATGGCACTTAAAATCAGCCATGGCACACGCTCAATTTGACCCTAAAGCCATGGTTGACTTTGACAGTCTTTGGCCTAGGGGACTTTTTCCTGATGCTTGTCTGAAAAGACTTTGTGAATTGCAATACTGTGAACTTGTGTGTGTGTTTTTGTGTCGAGTTTTGAACCCCAAAGCTATACAAACCCCCAAAAGTTCTACCAGTCAAGTACAAAACTTGAACTTCAATAGAATTATACAGTGATTTTGTCTCACTAGAACCAGCTCTTGCACTATCAAATTACGTGCATATACATAAGTTTCCTTGGTTTCTGGGTGTTTTGGTTTTGTTGTTATAGCAGAGCCTTCACTTAGTTAGCCAGCTTATTAGCGGATCATTTTGCAATGGCACTGTAAGTATATTATACAGTAGTTAAGTCATGAACACAACAAGTCAGTCATAAACAAAGTCATCAGAAGAGAAATGGTACTGATAAACTACACATGGATGGAACAGAATGAGAAACTAATCAAAGATTGTATATAGTTTACTTGTATGGAATCATAATCAATCAAGATGGTCTGCATAACTGGATGCTTGGTTCATTCCCCATTCATCATCACTACTAATTAAAGTATGTGTATTTTACTTGTAGTAAGTCATAGTCAATAAATATGGTTTGCATAACTGGGTTCTTGGTATATTCCCCACTCATCATCACTACTAATCAAAGAATGTATATACTTTACTTGTAGCAAATTGTAGTTAATCAAAATGGTCTGCATAACTGGATTCATAACTCATCATCACCACCAATCAAAGAATATATATACTTTACTGTAGCAAATCAATACAGATGGTCTGCATAACTGGATTCATGGTTCATTCTCAACTCATTATCCACACTAATGAAAGAATATATACTTTACTGTGGCAAACCATAGTCAATAGAGACCTTGCGCAGAGCCACAACAAGCCACGTGTGGCTTATTCAGCTTGCGCAGCTGGTTGGCTCGAATTTGCGTGCGCTAGCCAACCGGGTCCATTTCCAGGCCCTATCATGGCTTCCATCGCTGGAAACATCTACCGTATGATTGTATCAATTTGTTGGTCATGCGTCACACTCGATTTTCACAAACTAAATGATTTTTTCTCGATTTTTCCTGTTTTTGGGGATTTCTCAGAAAAATCAAAAGTCACATGCATGACAAATTGGTACAATGTACAGTATAATATTATGATTTGCTCCTAGACGTCTGACACCTGGGAAACTGGCTAATTATGTGTCAATAATCCAGTGAAAGGGATGTCCATACTTGATAGCATTGTTGCACTCATAGATGGGTCCCAGAAATATGACACAACATGGCTGTTGGCTAGCGCACACAAACGCGAGCCAACCACCTGCGCAAGCTGACTAAGCCACACGTGGCTTGTTGTGGCTCTGTGCAAGGTCTCTAATACAGATGGTCTGGATAACTGGATTTGTGGTTCATTCTCAATTCATCATCACCACTAATCAAAGAATATATATACTTTACTGTGGCAAATCATTACAGATGGTCTGCATAACTGGATTCATGATTCATTCTCAATTTATCATCGCCACTAATCAAAAATTATATATACTTTACTGTGGCAAATCATAGCCAATAGAGATGATCTGCATAACTGGATTCTTGATTTATCCCCAATACTGATGGCTTCACCAGAACTCTGCCTTTTTTGACACTTTCTGTCTCCTGTGTTTGCAATAATGGACTGAGGGAATTCCTTGGGACCAATACAACACCTAGGGAGCTCCTTGGGGTTGATAGAACACTCAGGGAATTCCTTGCCAGGGTTGATGGAACACCCAGGGAATCCCTTGGGACTGATACAATACCTGGGGAATTCCTTAGGACTACTAGCTATAGAACATCCAGGGAACTCCTTGAACCAGATAGGATTCCATAAACTCTGAAGGAATTCCTTGAGTCAAATAGAATTCCATGAATGCTGAAGGAATTCCCTGGGTCTGATAGGATTCCATTAAGTCTGACGGAATTCCTTGAGTCAGAGAGGATTCCATAGAGTCTTAAGGAGTTCCTTGAACCAAATAACATTCCATGAAGTCTGATGGAATCCCTTGAGTTAGACAATTGCTTTTTACTGCGAATTGGGCTGACTTAAGTTTAAAAGCAACTGAGAAACTCAAGATTCATTGGTAGCATTATCCTGTTGATTGGATGATATTGGGCTAAGTCTTTGAAAGCAAGTGGGGAGCTCAAGGTTCATTGATAGCATTATACTGTTGAGATGATATCAAAGTATTGGATTACTGTGAATTAAGAGGCCAACTTAAGGAGTTGTCCTTGCCAAAGTTATTTCATGCAGTTGGCTGTTATTTTTGGGAATAGTGTGTTAAGTTGCTTTATTATAAAATATATAGATATTTGTCTCAGCCTGGCCCATGCCGCATGGAGTGATGGTTTAAGATACGTAGCTAACTGTAGCAGATGTTTGTTGGATTGTCAAATTGACTGAATGTGAATAAAGGATCTGATTCATATTTCTGAGTATCTATGAGGCCACCCAATCCATTCTGATTGCTTACAGCTATTATGCTTGAATAATTTGACTGAATAAGATTTGGATATGTGGAAAAGCATGAAGGAATTCCTCTCTAGAAATTGGTTAAAATAATGGAATAAACACAAGTAAAAGGATGGAGGAATTCTTTATGGGTGGAAGAATTTCCATGGAATGACCACCCCATAGGGGGCATTGGTGCATGGAAAGTGCGACCTAGTAATATGGGGTAGCATGAGGTGTTCTCCAGTCCCAATTCCCAAGTCTCAATTCCCAAGTCTCAATCCCCATTCAAACCCATCCTGGTTCCCAGTTCCCAATTCCCAAGACCACAAATCTCAGATCAATTTCCCATTTCCTAAATCTCAAATCCCAGTTCCCAATTCCCAAATTCTCAAATTCCAAATCCCAAGTCCCAAATTTTTTTAAGAATTCCTCATTATACTCTTTACAGTGTATTTGGGAAACCTTTTCCCAGCTAATTTTTTTTGTGGTTCATCAGAAATTTACCAAAAAGGAATGATCCCTCTAGACATACTTTCTGCCCATGTCATAAAATGCTTTGAGGAACAGATGTTTTGACTTTTGCAGACATCTGGACACTCCAGAAAGATCTAGCTAGAGGTACAGGGAAGTTGAAGGGATAAAAGAGGCCAGCTCAGATGCTTGGCTGAAATGGTAAATCAAGCTCACTTATGCTTTTTGGCAGGGCCTTTCTGTTCCTGGAGTTTTATTATTTGCATCACAAGATACACACTTGGGACAAGGCTTTCCAAAAATGCTGTAACACACTCCTCTGCTTCACTGTGATTCTTGCAACACTCCCTAGTAACCCTAACACTGACCCAAAAAAAATTCAAAATTCCTCAGAATTCATAACTATACTTCTCAATGAACCTACTGCTATTCAGTCTTCTTCTACTTCAGCATAACACACTCCTCCAGTTCACTGTGATTTTTTGCAACATTCTCTAACCCTAAAAGTACATGTGTAGATGGAGTGCTTCGACAAGCAATATCCACCATTTCAGAAAGCAAGCCAAAAAATTCTTACCTATACTATATGAGGCACATTTATGTAGAACTCAAGATCAATCCCATGCAACATGCTAAAGATCCCCTTCTCCATTTCTTTACAAAGATTGTAACCCAATGCTGAAAGCTTCTGGAGGCTGATTATCTGTCTCATCAGTTGAGTCATCAAGAGGGAGCATCTCAATGGAATAAGAGAGAGCTTCTGGAGGCATGGTTTGACTCTCATCCTGTCCATCAAGTGGAAATAGTTCAATGCTGTATGATTTTGGTTCAGGTTCAATATCAGCTCCTGCCTCCTGAAGGAATTGCATCATGGTTTCATTCCCAGCAGATGCAGCTGTTTGGAGAGCATTGCCATCAGGAGTCAGATCAATAGCCTGTTGGGTGACAAGAATGGCATTCTCTATGTCTCCAAGCTTGCCACCAAAATGCTCAAATCGACTCTGGAGAGCAGAACCAAGGTTGTTGAGCCTTGCTGATTTGTCAGCATGGCCATCAGGAGTCAGATCAACAGCCTGTTGGTAGACAAGAATGGCATTCTCTATGTCTCCAAGCTCACCAAGA